>JACEIK010003733.1:10726-63207 GCA_018107945.1 Datura stramonium | reverse complement strand
GAGTCGTCAAAAGTCATATGCTAATGTGAGGAGGAGAGAGTTGGAGTTCGAGGTGGACGATTGGGTATTTCTGAAGGTGTCTCCCATGAAGGGAGTCATGCGGTTCGAAAAGAAAGGAAAACTCGGTCCCTACTATATTGGTCCCTACCAGGTTATGAGAAGAGTTGGTAAGGTAGCGTATGATTTGGACTTGCCATCAGAGTTATCTTCAGTTCATCCTGTCTTTCATGTATCGCTCTTGAAAAAGTGCTTGGGTGATCCAGCTTTAGTTATCCCGGTGGAAAGTGTTGGTGTGGGAGATAGCCTCAGTTATGAGGAAATTCCAGTTGCAATCTTGGATCGTTAGGTTCGGAGGCTGAGGAACAAAGAAGTAGCTTCAGTGAAGGTGTTGTGGAGAAATCAGCATGTTGAGGGAGCTAAGTGGGAAGCTGAAGTGTCTATGATGGCTAAATACCCTCACATGTTCCCTACCGGCTCAGTTTCACTTTAAGGTATCAGTTTTTTCCCTGATTCTCTAATCAGTTTCCATGTTCAGTTCATGTGCACAAGTTTGATTTATGATATGATAGATATATGTGATGTATGAATTTAGTTCAGCTATGTAGTTCATTTCGGAGGTAGTCATTCCACCAGTTTTCGGTTTAAAATATCAGTATTTGATTATGATAATTGCATGTTTCTATTTTTTTCTTGTTTCCAATATTTTAGGATGAATGTTCCCAAGGGGGAGATATTTTAATACCCAGGAGGTGCCTAAGAATAAGACCCAGGAGTTTAAATTTGAAATCTTCTGAAACTAGAAAAAATAACACAAGATGAGTAGAGTAATGTATCGTGGTTGCAAACCACGAGCCGTTGTTAGCAGTCATGGGTTCAGGTATTTGGGTGGCAGTGGAAGTAACGTTTGATGTAACGACTCGTTGTAAGAAACAACAAGTTATCGTTTATTGTCATGGTAAGAGATGGGATTAGCATTTGGGGAGTATAACGGGTCATCCAACAACCCGTCGTGGCATGCAACGATCCGTTGTCATGAGTCATGGTAAGGGATCCTAAATCTCCAGTGGACTTGACGGACGGATACCATGATCTGTTGGAGCCAACAACGAGTCGTGGTGAGACTCATCATGGGGGAGTTCAAAAGATTCAGGAAGGCAATCAACAACCGATTAGACGACCCGTTAGATCTAAGGATGAGTCGTCCTGTCTATCCGTGGTCTGATTCTGAGAGAAGGCTTGGGCAGTGCATAGCACAGACAGATACCACGGGTCATGGTATCCTCCAACGACCCGTTGGGTCGTCCGTTGCTTGGTCCAGTGAGCAATTTTCTGCAAATTCAATCAGGGTATTTCCGTCATTTGTAAGTTCTAGGGGCCTATACTACGTCATTTAAGGCTCATTTTTGCAGGGATTTAAGAGGGTAAAATCTATTCTAAGCTAATTCATTCCATGCATGCAAACTTGAGAGTTTGAAGAGAGGATTTAGAGCAAGTTTTGAAGGTTTTCATTGGAATCTCATCTTGGGCAATTAGAGAAGTGGTNATGTAGGGTTATGAGTAGGTGTTATCCTCCTAACCCATGCCCAAATCTCTATCTAAGTATGAAAAATTCATATGATCAAGTTATGGGGTTTTTACCCAATTGCATAATTCTTCAATTTCTATACATGGATATGATTAGATTATGTTTATATTGATGAATTGTGAAGCTTGGGTAGATTTTAAATTGTTTTCAATCAAAAATTATATTTTCTAAATTATAAAATTAAATGCCCATGAATGAAAAGTTCATGAAAGAAGAGCATGATGAGGAATGTATGATGATGATGAGATTTGATGATGAAAAGCATGTTTCTAAAGCTACCCATGATTATGATAGTGTTTTCAAAATAAGTTGAGTACATCCAAGCATGATAAAGTTTTGGGCAAAGCCCTCATATCAAGTATGATGATGTAGTATCTCTAAAATAAGTTTACCATATGATTTTGGAGTAGATGATCCCACTTATATTTGAGCTTATGGTATGTTTCGAGATAAAGCTTCTCATATGCATGAATTCATAATTGAGATGTATGTTATCATTGAGCTTCATTTCATACGATGTCGGTTCTATGTATGATTTCATTATTGAGCTTTGTCAAATGACAATGTTGAGATTCATTTCATACGATGTTGAGTTTATGCATGATATCATTGTTGAGCTTCATCAATAGACGATGTTGAGCTTCATTATATACGATGTAGAGCATTGCATGTTTTAGGATAAGAGTCTAGCACCGAGCGGGCTAAGGGTCGATCACCCTATGCCCCAGAACTACGCGCCAACGTAGGTTGATACTATTATATTATTGGGACCTCCCTTGAGAGCTATCCCCGGCACTAATGGCCCATGAGCTTGATATCGATATCATGGTAGCGTCCTTAGCCCTGGCAAGATTTTGGATGGCTCGGCCCACTTGAGTGTAATAGTCGGGACCACGTAAGCTCTATCGTGGTATGTGTGTTAAGTGACGAGTCTCCCATTGTCTATATGATTCAAATTTTCATATTCATTACTCATGATTATTACATTAAGCATGCATGTTCTAAAAGCAAGGTTTGACTCATTGTTCAGCTTTTCTATACATTTCATATTTCAGCTTTGAGTCATTCGAGTCAGTTCTGATGTTATGAAGCTATGCATGGTCATATTATGAAAAGATTACGATTTTATAATGAATGCATGTAGTCCTTCCTCTCAGACTTGAAAGCTAATGAAAAGTTTTAAATGATTTACTTTACTTAAGCGGTTTTACTTACCTTGCATACTCGATACATTCCATTACTAACCACATACTTTCTATGTTGTATCATTTCATGATACAGGATCCAGCTCCCAGGCTCAGCCCCATTCGTAGTCGATTGTCAGAGTTAGCTCCTACTCGGTTGGTGAGTCCTCATCCTTCGAGGACTAGACTTTCAATTCCTTATGTATTTCCAGTTTCAGTATTGTTGAGTTAGTTGGGATCTTGTCCCATCAACTCATCTAGATTAGAGTCTTTTCAGACTTATGTATGTGTTAGCTTCGGATGCTTATTCTGATGTTATAATGAGTTAGACTTCCGAAGAGTTATATTGATGATTTCTTCACTTTATCGAATAATTTAGATGTACGTTTATGCCATGGGTCGACTTGGGGTCTCCCGGGGTCCCTTGTCCTGTGTCTACGATCCAGGCCTCCATTCGGGTCGTGACAATTGTGAATGCACCAGGATCTTTTTTCTGAACCAGTCAGCACGAAGAGATCGCACTACAATGATGAATATTATCCACTGGCTCATAACAGACAGTCCTCTTCTTTGTGACCAAGTCCTTCATGAACTTGGCATAACCTGCCATCTACTCAAAAGCTTCCGCTAATAGAATATTGACTGATAACTGCTTCAACATGAAAATCAAGTTTATAGAATTTGCGATTTTCCACCTTCTTTTTCAACCTTTTAGGAAATGGAGGTGCGGGTCTAAGAATCTGAATCAGTGGATTTACCACTTCCTTTCCTTTTACTTCACTTTCATCTCCCTGATAGTTCTCTATAATTATCGACTCAGCAGACTTAGCCGAATGTAGCTGCTCCACCTCATCTTCACCTAGAAATTCTATTTTTGTAGCTAAATCCTTAGCTTGCTTTGAATTAATAGGAGTGGTTTTAGCCAACCTCCTGCCACTTCTTGTTTTAATGGCCATGCAGTGGCCATCTTTCCTCATATTCTACACCATATCACTCAGCAGGACACCACTCTTCCTCTAATTAAGGGATGCAAACATTTGCCCTATTTGGTACTCCAATTGTTTAATGGTGGTGGAGTGTGAGTCCACCGGTTGACTTATGTTGGAGAGGTCACTCCTCATCTCTTTAACTCCAACGTTAGTAGAGTCGCATCTTTGCAACACCTTGGCCAACATTTCTTCCATCTTAGAACTTCTTGCATCATTATTGTTTCGCTTACAGGTTCCTAGGAGGTACATATAACCCTCTATGATCATTATGGTAGCTTTCCTTATTCTTCCAATTGCCTTGTTCTCAATCTCTATAATTTTCTCTATCATAATAATTATCCTTTGGATAGTTTCGACATAGGTTTCCTTGGCCATTGACCTGGAAACCCCTCATGTTATTCAGATACTTGGCTTCTTCCTAAGAGTCTGATTCATGTTCTTCTTGTCTGGCAGCGTTACCTACAGAATTGATTTCTTAACTCCACCTGCAAGAAAATCTTTATTAATCAATTCCAACTGGTTTTCATATGTGCCATATCTTAGTCTCTCCCATCTTCCTTCTAACACTACTCTGTAGTTAACCCAACTAAATAGGAGTTGTTAGAGACTTCAGAGTCTCTAGTGTTCCAAGCCCTGGTAGTCTTGGTGATTCTATCCAATATAGTTGATGTCTCAGTGTACATTCTTTACATGAATTACCCTCTAGTCACAGTATCAGCA
The DNA here is from genome assembly GCA_018107945.1 of Datura stramonium. Taxonomy (NCBI): domain Eukaryota; kingdom Viridiplantae; phylum Streptophyta; class Magnoliopsida; order Solanales; family Solanaceae; genus Datura; species Datura stramonium. Next base: position 58,729 of record JACEIK010003733.1, on the reverse strand, counting down.
ATCAGCTTAGTTGCCGAATTTAGAGATCTGTAAAATGTCTTCATCAGATGCTCGCCACCCCTGGGTTGGTAATCGTGTCGCCCACTGAGCGGGTGGGTTTACGTCACTCCAAGGAGTGGCATGCCGTCCCCAGCTTGGACGAAGATGGGANGTATCAGCAATCAGCTTAGTTGCCGAATTTAGAGATCTGTAAAATGTCTTCATCAGATGCTCATCAGATAACTTATGATTAGGGCACTGCTTGAGTTTCTTGTTGAATCACAACCATGCTTCATGCAATGCCTCATTGGGTAGATACCTAAAATTGTTTATCTCATCTCTCAGCTGCAGCATTCTGGACAACGGAAAGAATCTCTCCAGGAAAGCATCTTTCAACTCTCTCCAATTCATTTGAGTCATGGGAAACTCATTCAGCCACATTGTTGCTTCTCCAGATAGCGACAAAAAAATAACCTCAACCAAATAGCATTTTAACTAACCCCTGGCAGCTCAAATGACTTGCAGATTCCCACGGAATTCATCAGATGCAAGTTAGGATCATCACCATCCATTCCTCTAAATAAGCTTTTCAAATTCAATAACTTGATCATAGTGCTTGTGATGTTAAATTTAGCTCTTGGAGCTACTGGTGGAAGGACTATGGCTCCATTAGCACAAACTCCATCTAAGTCAACATTGTCTTCCTTTTCATAATCAAATGGAATCACTTGCCGACATTGTCCCCTAGCTCTCTAAAGCTGACAATAAATTCTAGGGGTTAAATTATTAACATTTTGTTCATTCAGCTCATCCCTAACAACATCATCATTCTTATTGTTAGCTTCATGTTGATTATTGCCCCTAGCTTGAGCATTAGCAACCTGCTATAACCTTGTTGCTTCACGCCCTTTTGCACTCATAGTTCTCGTCAAAGTTCTATCTAGTTCGGAATTTTAAGAAGATAATGGTTCGCCCTGACTTCTTGTACTTGGTATGCACTAACCTGTACCCTGTATAAACGAAACAACAAATAAAAGTAAAATTAGGAAATATGACTAAGAGTCAAATAAACACACTTGACTTAATCTAAAACTGTACGCCTCGACAACGGCACCAAAATTTGATACACCCAATTACACCTCTATTATAAGAGGTATTGCTCAGTCATTTTCAAATATAGAACCCAACAAGGTTAGGGTCGAATCCCACATGAAATGTGGTGAAAACTAATTCTTATCACGTATTTACTTTTAGTCAATTATTTTCATAAAACTAGGGTTTGGGAAAATTGTTTGTGTTTCACTATCAGTCAAAAGCAAGAAACACCAGCTATGATTTATTACTATTGAATCAAAGAAGATATTAAACTAGGGTTATGATTATCATGTTTTTTAACGACATTCAGTGATTGACTGTAGTGGACTTGTTAAATGCTACGTGTGCAGGTTGTTCACTCAATTATCCCATCCAAATATTTCTCAACCTATTCAGACATATATCTCTCTTATATTCTCAAAACAACTAAAGAAATAACCAATGAGTTATGATAATTAACCTAAGTTGACTACTCTTATTAGAGCATTAATCATCAGTCAAGGGTTAACACCTTGAATCCCTATTATCAATTCTTTTCATCCTAACATAGACCTCTTACTAAAGCAAGTTAAACCTAAGCTTTGTTCTAATATTTTCAACCATTATAAAACATTCAAAATAAAAAAATTGATAATACACATGATTACACTAAACTCATCCACACATCAATCACCATAATTATGTCAATCTACCATGAATCAGGCAACCCTAGTAATAAAATTTAGCCACCTATGATTATTGATATCACAATAGCAATTATGTTTATCCAAGAAGAGATGAAACTTTGATGATAATTTCAATAACTCATAATAATTCTTCAAGAACTTTTCAAAAGTAACGTACAAGTCGATGTGTTTTTTTCTTACAAAAGTCAGATGCCCAAAATAAAACTAGCTGCTGCTATTTATAGCCTAGGGTAATTCAAAACTGAACTTCAAAATTAGTGTCCCGCTTCTTATGTGACGCCCAAGTTGACGGGCTATCGACAAGCTGACAATTCATCACTTAGGTCGTCAGCCTTATCCAGTGATGACCTTTTTTGCACCAGTAATGAAGCCGCAGTTAACGGTTCGTCGACAAGCTGACTGTCTGTTTCTTTGGTCATCAATTGTTGACCTTGCACTTTCACTGTTTAAGCTTGACGCTAGAGGCTGATGATCTATCACATGGTTGATGGCCCATTAGATTTGATGTCACTTGCCAAGTCTCAGAAGGTTTTTCTTGATGATAGATGTGACGGCCCGTCACAAGTCTGACCACCCGTCACAAGACTGTTAGGCCGTCACTTGGTCTTTTCAGCTAGTTTCACACCATCTCTAGCCTTGATTTATTTTCCTATACAATAGACACAAAGACAATCAAATCTAACAAAAGGTGCTCAAGAACTTGCATCGGTTCATAGTTAAAACCATCAAATGCGCCTTCAAATGGCAACGCATCAATGGCCTATATGTTTATATCAACCAAAGTGGTGGTGTTCTTATACTTGAGTTATTGAGTTGAATTTTAATGTTTGCTCGAGTGCAAGAATCTAAGTGTAGAGTGGTAATGTTTGACCAAAAATACATATATTTAGCTATTATTTATCTCATATTTTAGTATCATTAATTATATTTGAGTATTAATTATATTACTTTATGCTTAATAATATATATTTAATATGTAAGAATTAAATCGTGTAAAGATGAACAGATTTGGAATAAAATTGAACAAAGAGTGGAAGGAAAAAAAACAAAAGCAAGAAGAAGACAAGAAGGAAATGAAATTGTTATAATGATGATTGGCAATAATTGTGACACCCTAAGTCTATACCCTGGATGAGACACGGTACTTGGAGTCACAAGTAATCCCAAGCCAACCCATGGTCTATCATAACACTGGTAAACTAAGTAAATATAAGAGGAAGATTTAAATAAATAAGATCATTTACGAAAAAATGATTTGACAAAAGTCCATACATATGAAAACAATACTGAATATCTGAGTTTATGTTTGAAAGCCATCTGCAAATGATGAGTTGTTGGGAAGGGCCCCCAGTTAACTCTAAAATCTAACTGAAAGAAAATAACTGAAAATAAATATTGTCCTCGAAAATGAGGACTCACCAAAAGCTGTTGCTGGTATCGTTTGAGGGAAATCTACTAACGATGTTGGGGCTAAGAACCTGCGTCTATATCATGATACGATACAGCATAGAAGGTATGCGTCAGTACTTGGAATGTACTGAGTAAGTGAGAGATATAATAAGCATGAAAGAACAAGTAACTGAACTGCAATGACATGTAATGAACAACTGAAATATTGAAAACTGATACAACTGAAGTATAACTGATATGGTCAATAGTGACGTTGACTGATGGTCTTATACATGTCCTAGTTTTGAGATACTGATCTAGGCTAAACTGAACTAAATTGAAATGAGCTAATCTAAAATTGTACTGACTAGTGGGAGATTCTATAACCGACATATAACCACATGAGCTAAATGTGGAGTTCAATGTATATGCCCCATTGATAGGACCCAATATACCTTGCCATGGTATAGAGGCATGAACTGGGTGATCACCAATCTAGGGCCAATATGATAACCTATGGTGGCAACGTAGTTCTGGGAACCTCAGTGTGCCGGAACCTCGATCCGCTTAGTTCTAAGTCCTACTCCTACTAGATAGTCCTAATCTGACCACTAAGCTGATAGCTCGAAACTGGGGTCCCAAACTAAATAGGGGATACTTATCTGGAAGTACCCTGAGAGTCTTATTGGACCAGATTTTGTAAGTGGTGTTCTAAGACTGGTCAGAGCTGCTTATCTGGAAGTGTCGTAACCGTCTAAAAAACAAACTGATATTTGATAACTAATAACTGATTCTAATAACTGATATCCAAGAGGTATTACTAACACCTCAACAAGAGACTATAGTCAAACTGATCAGCTGACATTTCTGAAAAATACTGGAAATGCTAACATCCCGACTAAAACTGGACTAGCATGTAACTGACTGAGATTTCCACTGATATTAATAATATGGGAATTTTAGCACTGATAGAATCAAGCAACATGAATAACCAATCAATTTTGCAAGACTCTTATCACTGTATTCATAAGCTAGGGATAGAATCCATTTACAGGAAGCAGGTATCAAAATGATTTCTAACTAATGGAAATATAGCAGTTAACAATATGAATAACATTCCACATGAATGAGATTGAAATCTAACTAAAAAATTATTAAATTTCCAAATCTCAGAGCTAGGACTGATAAGAAAATTTAAATGGTTTTTAAGGAACAAGGGAAGAACAATTTCCTTGCTAAATTCTCACATACCTAGTGAAAGATTCCTAAGGAAATCCTTGAGAAATTTTGAGAAGAAGAAGTTGAAACCTTTGCTCTGGTCTGTGCTTCCTGACAGATGATTTTACGTTCTGACTCTTGAGGGAATGAGAGGAATAAGGTGGGAACGTCGATTACCCCTCTAAATCCCCTAAATATACCCAAAACGACGTAGTTTAGGAATTAACAAGGTGGGAAGTTATAAAAATAACCCTAGGAGAAAATTTGGGAAACTGCCCCATCAAGGACCAAGGGGTCACACAATGAGTCATTGGATGATACCATGACTCGTTGGGACCAGTCGTTGGTCCTAGGCCTGAATTTTAGGCTCACTAGATTGGGCAATAGAAGAAGACCACAACTTGTTGGAAGAACAAATGGGTCGTTAGTACCTCTCATTGTCACTAGTAAGATTTTTTAACAAAGGCTTGGGAACCCTACTAACGTATGAGACAACGACTCGTTGGTAGAACCAACGGGTCATCATGTATGCTCATGGTCAACATTGCCTGGTCTAGAAAATCTGGCGACGAGTGGAGACGACGACTCGTAAGAGGTGATAATGAGTCGTTGGTCCCACTCGTTGCTTCTGGGAGATGCCTGGTGAATTTCTGAACTTGGGATGCAACGGACGATAGGACGACTCGTTACTTCTTCCAATTAATCGTCATATGCCTCATTGGTTCCTAGAGGGAAATTCTGTAGAGCTGACAACGACTCAGACAATGGCCCGTTAGAGGTGACCACGATCCGTTGTCTGAGTCATTGTGCGATAAAATTTTTTGGTTTCCCCTAGTTTTTCTTGCAAGGTCTGAGTTTGGTCTAGGAAAGTTTTGGAGTGTTATAATAATTAAAAATATTAATAATAAAATAAACAAATGAAGATAAGAAGAATGTATCTGAACAACTGTCACGACTCGAACATAGGCCCGGATCGAGACACGGGACAAGTAACCCCGAGAGACTCCAAGTTGACTCATGGCATGAACATACATCTAACTCAATAAATAAAGCGGGAGACTTGACATAATAAACATAATAAAAATCTCATCATAACATAACATTGAAATCGGAAATCACATGATACATGACGAGCTGATAACTATATATAGTCTGAAAGCCTCTACATAACTGATGGGTTGATAGGACAACACCACCAACTAACCCGACGCGTCAGGAAACTAAAAATGCCAAAATAACTGATATGGAACGGTCCTCGGGAGATAAGGACTCACCAAAGAAGCTGGATGCTGACACCAAAAACTGACTAGTGACGGGGCTGAGTTTAAAGATCATAGCCTGTATTATAAAATGATACATCATAGAGTATGTGGTCAGTACGTGGAATGTACTGAGTATGCAAGGTAAATAAAACGAACATTTAAAATACATAAAAGTTCATAAGAGTAGGACAACATGATCATAACATAAATATCATAATGCAGTTGAAGACTATCATGCCTGTTTAATGAAAAACTGACAGGCTTTGACTACCTTGCGGAGCAACCAAAAGATCCCAAAATCACACTACCTGTATGAACAAACAAACTTTTCAATGCAACATAAGGCTCAAGGTTTCAAAACATTCGTAAACCATTCATAATCATACTCACGAGAGAAAAGCTTTATCAAACATGACTTGAGCCGAAGTATATAACCATAATCATACATAAATAGAACAGTGGGAGATTCTTATAACCGACATACCCCATATGAGCACACATGGAGCCCGACCTGTAAACCCCTAGTTGGGATGGTGTTCATACCTTGTCATGGATAGAACCATGAAAGGGCATGATATCACTCATGAAAGGCCCATTTAGGGAAAATGGGGGACAGTCTCAAGGGAGGTCCCATCGTGACCTACGGTGGCACGTAGTTTTAAGATTCGGGGCAAAACCTGAGCCCCGAACCTACTTGGTGTTAAATACTACTCTAAAAACATATATAGTGCTCATAAGATAACATATATGAAATTCATGAGCTAGTTAAATCATGATAATCATAAACATGCTTGAAAATATGTGAACTAGCCATGAAATAAGGCCCGTGAGTCGACCATAATCATAAATCATAAATTATAAGGTTCATGCATACTTGAAGAACTTGTATATACTTGATATTCGTAAATTCATGATGAGCATTTAAAAGAAATCTTATCATAAGTCATAAATCATAATGGGCTAAAAATCAACATGATCATAATGAAATCATAACTTGATTTTCATAAAAACATGCATAATTGGGAATGATTTGATTTAAATCCGAATATATAAATTTATTTTGAAAATAGTTATAAAATCTGCACATAGATCATAAAACATGATTTAATTCATGGAAGGAATTGACCCATAGATAGATCATAGAGAAATTCACAAGAATTAGATTAAACCCCGTAGATCATAGAACTTGAATTGTAGAAGTAGAATCTCATAGAATTGATAGAATTTTGAGCATGAGAGTGGAACTCTCATTCATAGCCTCACATACCTGGGTAGATTGATTTTACCCTCTTTCTTGAACAACCAAAATAAATTGAAGAAGAATTGATGGATTCAAGCTTTGACCACCTCTAAGAGCCTCCTAGTCTTGCTTGCATGGAATGGTAAGTCTTAGGATAGGTTTTACTCTTTAAAACCCCTCATAACTGAGCTTAAAACGACGTAGTTTAGGACTTAGGACCATAGGAATTATGGAAAAGCCCTTAATAAACTCGCAGGGAAAAACAGACTGCCAGTCTCAACGAGGGACTGGACGAGTCGTCACCCTTGACCACGACTCGTAGTAAGGACTCGTGATGTACACTATCCAAATTCACCTGAGGCTCTCCACAGAGGACACTACGGATCATTACTGGTAACAACGACTCGTGGTCACCCTAGTGGTCCTCACTACCCAAAAACCACTAACCCTTAACCTATCTTGACCACAGCTGACACAACGAGTTGTGGGGTCTGACCACGACTCGTGATCATGCTCGTGGTGACCCGAAATCTCAAATCCCAGAACTTAAAGCTAGCACCTCACCACGAGTCACCTAACGACTCATGGTCATCCCCACGGGTCACAGAACGAGTGCAAATTTTCCAGTTTTTTTTGTTTCAACTCCCGGGTCTGATATTAGTGTTTCGGGGGCATTCCAATATCTCCCGCTCGGGAACATTCATCCTCTTATATTGGAAAACATACAGGAAAGCAAAGAAATGAAAATCATCAAATTCAAATACTCATTTAAGCTGAAGACTGATAGAATGACTGACTCGATTTAAGTTACATGTCTAAACTGAATTCATGAATCATACATACATCCATATACATGAAAGAATCTGGGGCACATGAACTAAACATGAAATTGAAGTAGAGTTTTAAGGCAAATATTGATACCTCAAGCTGGAACTGAGCCGGTAAGGAATAAATGTGGGTATCTAGCCATCATGTCTGCTTCGGCTTCCCATGTAGCTCCCTCAACATGTTGATTCCTCCATAACACTTTAACCGAAGCTACTTCCTTGTTCCTTGGCTTTCGATCCTGACGGTCCAATATCTCCACCTGAACCTCCTTATAGCTAAGGTTGTCTTTCACACCCACACTCTCCAGCGGAAACATTAAAGCTAGATCACCCAAGCACTTCTTCAAGAGCGATATATGGTAGATGGGCTGAACTGAAGCTAACTCTAAGGGTAAATCTAACTCATAGGCCACCATGCAACCACATCTCACAAAACGATATGGGCCAACATAGCGGGGACTAAGTTTCCCCTTCTTTCAGAACCTCATCACTCCCTTCATGGGAGACACCTTCAGGAACACCCAATCATCAACTTCAAACTCAAGTTCTCTCCTTCTCATATCCACATAGGACTTTTGGTGACTTTGAGCTATTTTTAACCTTTCCCTTATCAACAGAACCTTCTTCATAGACTTATGGACTGAATCTGGTCCTATCATCGCAACTTCATCGACTTCAAACCAACCAATAGGTGATCGACATCTCTGCCCATAGAGAGCCTCAAATGGAGCCATCTGGATGCTGGAATGATAGTTGTTATTGTATGCAAACTCGATAAGAGACAAATGGTCATCCCAACTACTGTTGAAGTTAATCACGCACGCTCTCAATATATCTTTAAGAGTCTGAATTGTCCGCTCTGCTTGACCATCCTTTTGTGGGTGAAACATTGTGCTAAACTTGATTTGAGTGCCTAGTCCCTTTTGAAATGATCTGCAGAACTGAGAGGTAAAGTGAGTACCTCGATCTGATATGATGGACAAGGGCACTCTATGCAATCGAACCAACTCTCGAATGTATAACTTAGCATAATCCTCCACTAAATCGGTAGTTTTGACCAATAAGAAATGGGCTTCTTTGGTCAACCTGTCCACAACAACCCAAATGGAGTCATACTGTCTACAAGTGCGGGGAAAACCTGTAATGAAGTCCATGTTGAGATCTTCCCACTTCCAAGTAGGGATGCTAATATCTTGGAGCACACCTCCAGGTCTTTGATGCTCAACCTTCACCTGTTGACAGTTTGGACACTTAGCCACAAATTCTGCTATGTCCTTTATGTCATTCCACCAGTAGACTTCCCGTAGATCACGGTACATCTTGGTGGCACCTGGATGTATTGAATACCTGGATCCATGAGCCTCGTGCAACATCCGATATTTCAAATCATCAACATCTGGAACACATAAGCGACCTTGGTATCGAAGCACACCATCTCCCCCTTTGGAGAAGACCTCCACCTTCTGATTCTGAACAGCTTCCTTCATTTCACCAAGATGGATTCCTCGTCTTGTATAGCTTTTACATCAGTCACCAAGGATGATTCTGACCCATTCTGAACAACTACTCCACCATTTGTCGAGTCGACCAAACGAACTCCCAACTATGCAAGTCTATGCACATCTTTCACCAATTCTTTCCTCTCCTCCACCCTATGGGACACACTCTCCATAGATAGCCTATAAGAAAATTTGCTACCACATTAGCCTTTCCCGGGTGATAAAGGGAACTCATATGTTAGTCCTTGAGTAGCTCCAACCACCTCCTTTGATGAAGATTGAGATCCTTCCAGGTAACCACATATTGTAGGCTCTTGTGGTCCGTAAACACATACACATGGACCCCATACAAATAATGTCTCCATATCTTCAAGGCGAATACCAACGCCGCCAATTCAAGATCATGGGTCGGGTAGTTCTTTTCATTCACTTTAAGCTATCTAGAAGCATAAGCTATAACCTTTTCGTGTTGCATCAATACATATCCAAGCCCGATCCTTGAAGCATAACAATAAACCACAAACCCATCCGTGCCCTCAGGTACAACACCGGTGCTAAGGTGAGTCGAGCCTTCAACTCTTGGAAGCTCTTCTCACAAGACTCCGACCATTGGAACTTTACCTTCTTCTGGGTCAGTTTAGTCAATGGTGCTACAATAGATAAAAACCCCTCAATAAATCTCCAATAGTAACCAGCTAAGGCCAAGAAACTCCTGATATCTAAAGGATTCACCGGTCTGGGCCAATTCTTCACCGCCTCTATCTTCTATGAGTCTACTTACACACCTTCAATAGACACCACATGATCCAAGAACGCCATAGAATTTAACCAAAACTCACATTTGCTGAATTTTGCATACAATTGACGATCCTTTGAAGTCTGCAACACCACCCTCAAATGAGCGGCATGCTCCTCCTCGCTCTGAGAGTATATAAGGATATCATCAATGAACATGATCACGAATATGTATAGATATGGCTTGAACACCCTGTTCATCAAATCCATAAAAGCTTCAAGAGCATTCATTAGTCCAAAAGACATAACTACAAACTCATAATGACCATACTGAGTTCTGAAAGCTGTTTTCGAAATGTCACTCTCTCGAACCCTGAGCTGATGGTACCCGGATCTGAGGTCTATCTTGGAAAAGCACTTGGCACCCTAGAGCTGGTCAAATAAGTTGTCAATCCTAGGGAGAGGATACATGTTCTTGATGGTGACTTTGTTCAATTGTCGATAGCCAATACACATATGAAGAGAGCTATTTTTCTTTCAGACAAAGAGAACTGGTGCATCACATGGAGACTTGTTAGGTCTAATGAAACCCTTGTCTAGAAGGTCCTTCAACTGCTCCTTCAACTCCTTTATCTCGGCTGGAGCCATTCGGTAAGGAGGAATAGATACAGGATGTGTGTTGGGTAGAAGGTCAATACCAAAATCTATTTCCCTCTCGGGAGGATACCCCATAGATCATCTACGAACACTTCTGGATACTCACATGCACTGGGACTAACTGGATAGTCGGGGTCTCAGACGTAGCATCCTTAACCCCAACTAGATGGTACACACAACCTTTGGAAATCATCTTTCTTGCCTTAAGGTAGGAAATGAAATGACCTACAAGCACAACTGAACAACCCTTCCATTCTAAGACTGGATCACCCGGAAAGCTGAACTCTAGCACATGGGTTCTATAATTAATGGAGGCATACATGAAAATAGCCAATCCATGTCGAGGATAATATCAAAATCGGTCATGGATAACTCTACTATATTTGCTGAGGTGATTTTCTGAAGGACTGAGATCGGGAAATTTCTATATACCCACCGAGCTATAACTAAATCACCAACTGGAGTAGAGACTGAGGAAGGGTTTACTGACTCCAAAGCTACTAGCAACATAGGGAATCAAAAAAGACAGGGTAGCCCCTGGATCTAACAAAGCATAAACACCAAGGTGGAACACTTGTAACATACCAGTAACCATGTCTGGGGAAGTCTCCTGCTCCTGCCGAGATGCAAGGGCATAAAACCTGTTCTGACGCTGACCGCCAGATGAACTAGTCAAAGCACCCTGCTAGGAGGGATGTGCTGCTGGAGTTGTTGAACTAGCGGCTGGAATACAGGTTCCACCACTCCCTGGTCTGGTTGAAAGGCAATCTTTGAGTCTGTTTTTGGCTTTGCCACTCTTGGAAGAAGAGTCTGATCCAACTAAACACCTCCCTAGGTGATTCTTGCTACACTTTGCATAGGCTGGAAAGGTGCGCTGTATCTACATGTTACCTGGCACCTCAAATCTAAGGCCCTTCTCCTCTGATCACCTCGTGGTTAAATGGTGTACTAGCTGATGATGGTGCTGGAGGAAAAGACTTTTGATGAGACTGTTGGCGATGTCCGCCCCGCGATCTAGGCTGAGAAGTCCCGTAACTGTCAGTCCTGGCCCTCTTATCCTCTCTCCCCCTCTGATACACCGCCTCCATCTGCTAGGCATGTATAACTATGTAGGGAAAATCTATGTCCTGATGTAGCATAGAGATCCTACAATCCTTATCCAGGTGATCCACCACTCCATGTACAAATCTGCTCACCCGAGCTCTCTGATTTGCCACTAACTCCAGTGCATACTTGGATAAATGGGTGAAATCCAAAGCATACTCCTGAACTGACTTGTTGCCCTACTTCAGATTCATAAACTCGGACACTTTTAGTTCCCTCATCTCACGAGAGAAGAACCGATCTAGAAAGACAGCATGAAACTCATCCCAACCGATAGGGCCTGCTCCCACTACCCTACTATCTTTCCACTATTTGAACCAGATATGTGCAACCATTTTCAGTTGATAAGAGGCCAAGTCTACAAACTCCGCATTTGTCACCCCCATGACCTGGGTGATCTTCAGAATCTCATCAACGAACTCATGTGAGTTTTCGTCTACTTTTGTCCCAAGGAACTCCGGTGGGTTCATCCTCAGAAAGTCTCTGACCCGAGCCGCCGCCGCATTCCCGTTCTGAGGGAGATGCACCACCATCTGTTGATTGACTGGCGGTCAAGGCCTGTGCTAGCATATGTATGGCTGCCCTGAATTCAGTGTGGGCAGTCGGCTCTGTGCATGCTCCTCATGGGCTGGTAGGGCATGATGGTGCCCCTCTCCGTTGCCATCTTCATGGATATTACCGTTTCTGTTTCTCCTGTCGTTCACTCGGCGGGGAGGCATGATTTATGCAAACACGTATAGCACGAGTTAAAAGGATAGATAGATATTTCATCGCACGACATGAGATCATGAATGAAGGGAAATTTCCTACACGTTTCGTAGCCTCTTCATCATAAGTGCGGTGCACTTCACACCTATGAAAAAGACTCTACTAATGTGGCTTTCAGACATCCTAGGATACTTCAAAACCTAATGCTCTGATACCAAGATTGTCACGACCCGAACATAGGCCCGGATCAAGACACGGGACAAGGAACCCCGGGAGACTCCAAGTCGACCCATGGCATGAATATACATCTAACTCAATTAATAAAGCGGGAGACTTGACATAATAAACATAATAGAAATCTCATCATGACATAACATCAAAATCGAAAATCACATGATACATGACGAGTTGATCACTACATATAGTCTGAAAGCCTCTACATAACCAATGGATTGATGGGACAACACCCACAACTAACCCAACACGTCAGAAAACTAAATATGTCAAGATAACTGATACTGAACAGTCCTCGAGAGATGATGACTCACCACAGAAGTTGGATGCTGACATCGGAAACTGACTAGTAACGGACCTGAGTCTGAAGATCAGAGTCTGTATCATAAAACGATATAGCATAGAGTATGTGGTCAGTACGTGAAATGTACCAAGTATTCAAGGTAAATAAAATGAATATTTATTACATAAAAGTTTATAAGAGTAGGACAACATGATCATAACATAAATATCATAATGCAACATAAGGCTCAAGGTTTCAAAACATTCACAAATCATTCATAGTCATACTCACAAGAGAAAAGCTTTATTAAATATGACTTAAGCCAAAGTATATAACCATTATCATACATAAATCATGAGGAACAGTGGGAGATTCTTATAACCGACATACCCCATATGAGCACACATGGAGCCCGACCTGTAAACCCCTAGTCGGGAGGTTGTTCATACCTTGTCAAGGGTAGAACCATGAAAGGGCGTGATATCACTCATGAAAGGCCCATTTAGGGCAAATGGGGGATAGTCTCAAGGGAGGTCCCATCGTGACCTACGGTGGCACGTAGTTTTGAGATTCGGGGCAAAACCTAAGCCCCGAACCTACTCGGTGTTGAATACTACTCCCAAAATATATATAACGCTCATAGGATAACATACATGAAATTCATGGGCTATTTAAACCATGATAATCATAAACATGCTTGAAAATACGTGAACTAGCCATGAAATAAGGCCCGTGAGTCAGCCATAATCATAAATCATAAATCATGAGGTTCATGCATACTTGTAGAACATGTATATATTTGATATTCATAAATTCATGATGAGCAATTAAAAGAAATCTTATCATAAGTCATAAATCATAATAGGCTAAAAGTCAACACGATCATAATAAAATCATAACTTGATGTTAATAAAAACATGCATAATTGGGCATGATTTGATTTAAATTCGAATCTATAAATTTACATTTACAATATTTATAAAATCTGCACATATATCATAAAATATGATTTAATTCATGGAAGGAATTGACCCATAGATAGATCATAGAGAAATTCACAAGAATTAGATTAAACCTCATAGATCATGGAACTTGAATTGTAGAAGTAGTTTCTCATGTAATTGATAGAAGTTTGGGCATGAGAATGGGAGGAACTCTCATTCCTAAGCCTCACATACCTTGGTAGATTGATTTTACCCTCTTCCTTGAACACCCAAGCAAAATTGAAGAAGAATTGATGGATTCAAGCTTTGATCCCCTCTAAGAGCCTCCTAATCTTGCATGCATGGAATGGTAAGGCTTAGGATAGGTTTTACTCTTTAAAAACCCTCACAACTGAGCTTAAAACGATGTAGTTTAGGCCTTAGGACCATAGAAATTACAGAAAAGCCATTAATAAACTCGAAGGGAAAATAGACTGCCAGTCCCAACGAGGGACTAGATGAGTCATCGCCTTGGACCACAACTTGTGGTCAGGACTCGTGATGTACACTATCCAAATTTACCTGAGGCTCACCTCGGAGGACCCTACGGATTGTTACTAGTGACCATGACTCATGGTCACCCCTCATGGTCCTCATTGCCCAAAAACCACTGACCCTTAACCTATCTTGACCACGACTGACACAACGAGTCGTGGGGTCTGACCACGACTCATGGTCGTTCCCGTGGTGACCCAAAATCCCAAATCCCAGAACTTAAAGCTAGCACCTCACCACGAGTTACCTAACTACTCGTGGCCATCCCCACAAGTCACATAATGACTCGTTCTATGACCTGGTGCAGATTTTTCAGTTTTCTCCATTTCAACTCCCGGGTCTAATCTTAGGGTTTCTGGGGCATTACAACAATGTAGCAATTTGCTCATCAGAATTTTTGCCCTGCGCAATGTGGTTCGCATTATGCTAGTCCACTTTTGGTTTCTAACTTTTTAATTTATTGTCACACCCCACCTTAGGAGGCATTCCTAGTGCCACACTGGGATCTGGACTAACCTGACTGGCCTGGTGCACTTCTGGTACACGCCTGTAACTTAATCAAGAAATCAACGAGCTATATCTCAGCTGTAAATACAACCTCAGGCCGACAAGGCCTCATAGCCACCTATAAAAGAAAATAGCTAACCAACAACAACAAAATAACAGGGATCCTATGCGGGCCGACAAGACCATCATGTTATCTAGCTATAATAGGAATGAAAACTGGCAGCTATACTAGGCCCCACATAGTCAACACGTAAAATAAGACATACATGGGTTCCTACGGTCAACAACAATCAATTAACTAAAGATTGTAGTCTGAAAGCCTCTAAGAATAGGAATAATGGTCAGGACAGGGCCCCGGCCTACCCAAATGTCATATAAATAAAAACAGTAATCTCTATAACCGGGCAACTCCGAATGAAAGGAACTAGATGAGCTGTTAACTCTGAATAGCTGCTAATGGAGGTCCTAAACTTTGTCTGACTAAACCTACAGGCAAGTATGCAGCGCCCCATAGTTGGTCGTCAGTACAATATGTACTGAATATGTAAGGCAATAACAGAAGCTAAGTAAGACTGATAAAAACTGAAAGTGAACAGTAATAAGGACTAGAAGTTAACCTGTAAGCTTCCTTTTCATAACCTGCATCTAGTAAGTCACTACACGTGTATGAGTTGAAACTGTGTGACTTTCATTCATAAGCTATAGCTAGGAGACAAATATACAAACAAGAACCTAACCTGGCCCCATAAGCCAGGAAGGTACAAACAACACAGAATAACCTACCTGGGCCCCCATAAGCCTCGACAGGTGCATACAATGTACACTTCTGCTATCTGGATACTAAAGGTTCATAAGCATACTGTAACTCAGAAATGCTTTCTCCCTAAAGCTGTATCCGAGCCTAATGGCTCCTGTAGTTGTGTCTGAGTCTGAACTGTCTGGATTTACAACTGGACCCTGAGCCTTGGCTCGATTATGGGTCATAATGTAATCTATGATAACTGAACCTCAAGCCTTAGCTCGACCATGGGTAATCTCTGATAACTGGACCCCAGGCCTTGGCCCGACTATAGGTCATCTCTGATAACTAGATCCCGGGCCTTGGCCTGACTATGGGTCATACTATGACTGCTGTAACTGGATCCCCAGCCTTGGATCGACTATGGATCATACTGTAGCTGCTGTAACTGGGCCCCGAGCCTTGGCTCGACTATGGGCCATAATGTAACTACTGTAGTTGGACCCCGAGCCTTGGCTCGACTATGGGTCATAATGTATCTGCTGCAACTGGATCCCGATATGGCCCTCACAGCCTCAAGCTAGTGTAACTTGATACAACCCTCATGGCCTCAATCTAAGGGAACTCAATATGACCCTCACGACCTCAATCTGGTGCTTTTGAAGATCATACTTCCCCCACGAGCATGGCCTAATGGGCAATAACCTCTAACAACCCACATGTCGTAAGCAAAACCAACCTAGCTAGGGTTAACTTTGACGAGGGTTACTATGTCATCGTTGTTGACTTAGTTTTATTTGTAGCGGCTGACTGTATTAGGCTTACTCTAGAATACTTGTCCCCTGTGTAGAACAACTGTGGGCTGCTATTAATCGGATACGCTCTTGAGCAGTCAGCCCTAACCTTCCATAGGCAGTTTATTATAACTCTTAGCCTGGAGGTAATACTGTAATACTGTGGTTCTAGTTCCTTGGACACTAACTTGGTATATTCAAATTTCATATGCCTTCTCTGGGCAATTCCTAACCTCGTAGGTGCGTTTATCTGGACTTAGCCATTCCCGACAAACTATACCTGAGTATCTTATAAGAGTAGGTTGGGGCGTTAGCCTTGTATCTAGATACTAACAAAGCTTCCCCCCCCTTAGGGTATCTACTACTCTATCAGGCTGGTAACAACTGAGGTGGTGCCTTGACTGACCCGTACGATAAGCACCGTGTCGACTGAAACTAACTATCACTAGCGATAGCCACTATGTGGCGGACTTATCCCCAACTCTCTAGGTAACTCTGATGCCACTGACTCTGGGGTAAGACCATACTAACATAATTCTGGCCCTGGAGACATCAAGGTACGCCAACAACCTCTAGACTAGCTCTACTGACAATATAGGCACTGAACTGATAGTTATATTTCCCGGTTACACCTATACTGTTCAACTTACTAACTCAGGCCCAACTGTATCCACAAACATCTGGAGCATATACATGGCAGAAAAACATCATTTCTACTAACTCAGTAAACAGAAGGGCAGGGGAATTTCTATGACGCTTTTAGCATGAGTCACCCTTAACCTATTCTTTCCCGATGAGGGATACTGCAATATACTCTTAATATGCTTTCTAGCAGCTAGCCATAACATATGTAATCATAATCTACTGATAGCAGCTAACCACGACATACATGGACCTTATATACTAGCAACAACTAATTACAACATGTAGGATCGTTGTCTGTGTTCAGAAACATAAGTCGTATCATTGTACGATGAGAATAACTTGCCGAAGGAATAAGCCTTAACATACCTCGAATGTCGATTCTTGTTTAACTGAAGAGTTTCAACCTGTAACTAGCGGTTCCACTCAACTGCAGCCCTTACGCTGAGAGAATAAAATTATTTCAATAGTAGGATTTGGCAAACAACGATATCTTTTTATATTAATATTAACTATAATTCAACTCTGTTTAACTCGGCTGAAAACTCACAATTTCTCAAGAGTTTAGAAGGGAGCAGTACTTATCTAATGCATGTGGCCTCTTAGGATTCAACTTTGAATAATTCTGACAACTTTTACTTGGGGGAGTTCCGATTTGCCGAGCGAATTTTTGAGAAATAACTTCGTAGTAATGCTTTTCGTAGGCCTATAACTCGTTACCTGAAGTTAATTTGCGTTTGGACGGTGTTTGATGGCCTAATCGGATGAAAAATTGATGAAACCCACGTCTATGCTCTATTTTTTGTTGATAGGAAATGTTAGAAATGAATCCACCAACTGTAGGGAGCTTTATATATATAAATGAGGCGGAAGCATGGGTTGCGTGACGCGTCGACCACAGCGCCAAGCCAGGGGCGTGATGCGCCGGCCATAGCGCCAGGCCAGGCGGCGCGGCGCGACGCCTGCCTCTGGGCTCGGCCTCCTACTCACTCAATGACGTTCTCGTATACTCAACCCACCTTTTTCCGTATGCGTCGTACTCCAAAACTCTCGACATATGTACAAACGCATCCATTAAATGACAGAAACTTATGGGGTGTAACATTTATTTTGGACTCAGTTATTTTATTTGAAACATTTTCTATGTCGATAAATAGTCCATAAACATCTTTTGAAAGGGGACTCCAGACGCAAAGAGAGTTAAGAGCCACCATAAAGGCCAGAGATAATTAGGTTTTACCTTTTCTTCTCCATAATACTCATTTTTGTGTTTTTCTTAGGATAGTTTATTGTATTTTCTCCATGTATAGAGATAATATTCTTGTTTCAGGGTTATGGGTCTTTTATGAATGTTTCTATTTGAATATTGATTTAGTTAATTAGTTTATCATATGGGTTATTTATTTAATTTTGAGCATAATTATTTAGTTTTTTGATCATCAATCACATATCATTTATGCATTTGTAGTTGAGCGCGACGGTGAAAATTATAAATTCGGTATAGGGTTGAAGATAGTGAGTTCTTAACCCTAATAGGGGGAGCATATTTATGATTAGGCTAGACATAGTTAATCGCCTTTGCCTTGCTTGTTGCCATACAGGAGATGTATCTATATTTTTTATTAATTCTATTCTACTAGACATTGAGAATTAGATTAACCTGAATAAGCGCGCAATTGTTCAACAGAATATGGTGGTTAAACTTAACCTTGTCAATTAATAAACAAGATAAATTAATTAATTAAATCAATTGAAAAATGCAACAGGATTGTTAGATTGCTTATAACCTTAGAATGATTTTATTTCATCAATATCATAAAAATATGCTCTTTCTTGATTAAAGTTAATTATTTATTTTCTTTTTATTTTAATTAATTTATAATTATAATCTTGAATTTTATTTATTGTTTAGATAANCTTGAATTTTATTTATTGTTTAGATAATTTACGTTACTTTAATTCAGTTAATGGTTAATCACGAGTCCTTTTAGTTTGATATCTAATTTTTTAAATAACTTTATCACTTGATAACTGTGTATCCTTGCGTGAGCAATTGGCTGCGACAAGTTTCATAATTGAAATTTAGGATCAAAAGATGTGATTGAAATTCATATTTTAGTTTACAATGTAATCTGAGATTTGAATGGTGCTATGAGCTTATTAAATTATTTATATGTTGAGTAAGAGAGATATTCTCACTTGATATTGAAATTGCTTTTCTTCAGTTGAGACGTTGAAGAATTTGATGACGATATCAAGAAAATCCTATGAAAAATACATTTGGACTTTAGTAAATAAAGATAAAAAAGGAAATAATTCTGATTACCAGTAAATCTAAGAAATAATTTTGGCTACATTATATTCACTGAAAACTTAAACAAAAAAAAAACATATAACAAATTCGAATACATTTGTGATTTGTGTGGATAGTAAAATTGCTTCAAAAATGATTGGTGGGGTGTCATACCATTGTTGTAATTTCAAATTTTCAAGGAAAGGGAGTAAAGTTCGGGGGAGATGGGAGTACAAAGTAAATCTAAAATGTGAAGGGATAAAAGAATTATGTGAGAAAATACAGAAAAAATATAGTAGAAAGGACAAAAGAGTCAATTGACAGAATTGTCAACTTCTCTTTCTCTATAAACATAAAAAATAGTTATATTTTCAAACCGGGGAGAAGAGGAGAAACTCACAAGGAAAAAGAAAAAAAGTGAATTAAACCATTGGCAGTTTGCCGGGAAAGTCACGAAAAACAACTCCCGCATTCTGCCAAAGAATTAAAAAAAGGATTGGTTCTCTGATTTCATTTTCTGGGATCAGAGGATAATATCATCCGTTTCCCATTTCACTTTCTTTTGCGTGTATGTATGTATGTAAGTATATTTCCTCTCACAAATTTACTCAATGATGGATTCGTACATTACTCATATTGTTATGATCTTTGAATTTCATATGTAGAAAATCTTGAATTCAAGAATTTTTAGAGGAAACAAACATTTAAAAAGAGAAAGAATTCTCCTTTCTGGGTTCTACGGTATAACATAAAAAGGGGGGTGAAATTAATTTGTTTCATTAGTTGAAATGGAATTGCAAGAAACTGAAGGGAAAATGGAGGGTTGGCTTTACCTCATTCGGTTGAACAGGTTTGGTCTACAATATTCACGCAAAAGGTACTTCATTCTTGAAGATAATTGCCTCAAGAGCTTCAAATCCATTCCCACTTCACCAAGAGAGGTATAACAATAAAATCTTCTTTTCACTTTTAATATGTTTCTCAATATGTTCTCTTTTGAGCTCTTGTTGACCAAAGAGTTTTACAGAATTAGATGGTTGTCCTTTGCTCTAATTCTTGGAGAAGTTCTTTTGGTTAGTCCTGTCTTTAAATTTTTCTCTATGCATGCCAACAAACCCATGCTTCGAAAAACTTAATACAATTTTTCCTTTAACTATTTTAGAAAAGAAAATAGTTGGTTTGAATGTTTTGACCCTCCATTGAAGATGGTCATTTTAGTTGTTTTCTTTCAAACATCACGTAAATATTTATAGTGGCCCTCTGCAACTTCATTTATCAGTGTAAACATTACAAAAGTCCATGTTGGCAGGTGTAGGTCAATTTTTGCCTTTGTATAAGTAAACTCCTCTCTTTATCCTTTTGTTAGTTCTTCTTCAGATCAGTTGAAGAAGGAGCTTGTTGTACTTTCTTTCTTTGGTGAATTAGTTTTTGCACTTTAAGAGAAATGAGGTACTAGATGGGCTTTGTGATTCTTCTAATCTAGTAACACAAGTTTAAAATTCTTCTCCAATACTATTCATTGTTTTTGTTGCATTTGAAGTGTAACAACCCTGCTAACATTCAATAAATGAAGTAAAGCCATACTTAGGTTGAAAGCACTCTTGAACTAAACAATTAAATAATAACAACAGTGCTTCTTAATAGGAATTTCATTTGTTTGACCTTTTAAATTGTATATGATTCATTTGTGTGAGAATTACATAGGTGACAAATTTTTATGGTATTAAAATCTCCAATAAGTATTTGATCTCCTTTCTATGTTAGGAACCAATAAGAAGTGCAATAATAGACTCTTGCATTCGTGTCACAGACAACGGAAGAGAGACCTTTCATAGAAAAGTATGTGCCAAAATGTTTGCCTGTCTCATACTTTTAAAGATAAAGCAGGGGTTGCCTTTCTTTGTTTTTCTTATTAAGTGATCAGTTGCTTCTTGCAGATGTTCTTCATTTTCACCTTGTATAACACCTCTGATCACAATGATCAGCTCAAGGTATGCCCCATTACTGAGTGAATCCAAACTTTCAGGATATAACTTTGAAATACAAGTCTTTATTTTTATCTTTTTATAGTTGGGAGCAACCAGTCCAGAAGAGGCTGCCAGATGGATACGTTGTTTAAAGGATGCTGCACTCAATCCAGAAAGAAGCTCAAATGCTCCTTCAAGAAGAAAATGGCAACCTTTCAGGTTTTACAATTAATTTTATTGAGCTCATGTTCAATTTACCATTTGTAAACATTTTCTATTCTAATGATGTCCTCTCTTTGTAACCAGATTCAGATCTTCATGACTGGGACTGTGAAATCACTTCATTTTAACTTAACTTACCATATACTTGAGCAGAAATTCAACTTGTGTAGACATCATATATACTAGAAATAGAAGAGATATTGTAGCTACTTCAAACAACTATTTTTATGCAAATAAACCAAAGACTAACTCAACCGCAAAAGGTAGCTTATGAGGTGGTTGTTCAATACTATATAAGAAGGCGACTTATTCCCTCCATAAATGTGGGCATGCTAACACCCTATGCATACTCAAGATTGGACATCTTAAGCATGGATAACATATTATGGGCGCCGAACATTAGGAAATACGCTAATTACATGTATCGGACTGCTCTACGTCTTTTTAAGATAATGAATCTTAGACCTAACTCAACCTCAAAAGTCAGCTCATGAGGTGAGGATTAAGGATTATTCAAAATCATATAATGAGACATCAACTCATTCTCTCAATAATGTGAGACACTCTAACAACTATCAAATCATTATTTAAGAATAAAAGAATATCTAAATTCTTTTATTTTCTTACACTCTTTCAAATTTCTTTCTTTCTCTAATTAAAATCGGAAACATTTGCATATGAACATGCATTCGTTCCCCAAAAAAATCCATCGTACAGTTGTTATTTACAAAAATGAACAAATGATGTATCTATAGTTTGATAAGATGATATCATGCTCTAGGTTGATTCAAGGAACTTATGTTGATCCTAAGCAATCCCACCCATTTTCAGTTGCTTTTGAGTTGGAAGTGAATGCTCAAACTATATTTAATAGAATATTTTAGTGTTTTATCTTAATTTCATCCATATGCTTTACTTTTTCATGTTGTGTTCTACCAGGGATATGAGCTTATAATGAAATGCCGCATGGTTTTCTATTTCTACTCTCCGTTTGTAATGATTTGATCTTAGGTTCTCCTATATCAATACAGCAGGTAGAATTTCTTAGACTGCTCATAATATGAACTTTATTTTGTTCACTACTAGGCCTCACATAAGGGATCATTATGGAATATATGGTTTTATTGATTAAGCAGAATAACTAGAGGTTCTAATAAAATTATAAAATAAAATTCCATTCAGAACCCAACTTGTTTGGTTTTTGGAGTATAGTTGATGTTATAGTGCTCGTCCATGATTTAATAGAACAAGTAGAGGTTATTAATGAAGAAATAAACTCTTCTCCCATTAAGAATTAGTATGATTGGATGCTCAAACTCTTTAAAATATTCAAAATTGATCGCTAGTTCTCTTTTCTTCCTTGGTGGCTTTGCCCAGGTGGAGCACGGTATTGTTATGCTCTCTGAATAGTACTTGTGGTTTTTCAGGTTGAGTGTTTCTAAGAGGATGGCCCATACGAGCTCTATGGATATGGTAGCTGCATCTTTTATGCATGTGGACGCAATGACATCTGATGTTATCGCTCCTTCTGCTTGGAAGATATTTGGCTGTCAAAATGGTACATGTACTTTTTTCAAAAGAAAACACAAAGTCTTCATATTACGTCAAATGGAAATTATAGATGTTTACCTTTTGAGTTTACACATAGGTTTGCGGTTGTTCAAAGAAGCAAAGGACAAAGGTCCAAACAGGAAGGTATGTGCTAATTAGATTTGTTGTGTTGAGTTTCCTTGGTGTAACATTTATTTTGCGTCTCAGCATCGGGATAGTTCTCCAGCAGTAATGGCAGTGGGTTTGATAGAAGGAACATCTGAAGCAATTTTCCGCACTTTCATGTGTCTTGGTCCCTCAAGATCAGAGTAATATTTCTAACTCCGTCTAGTTCTTTCAATTCTTTGGCATATACCTGTTCCAATAATAATTATGAGCTTCTGCAATTTCCTGCATGATGACTAATATAGACAACCTGAGTAGAGTTGAATTATGTTCATCCTTCAGGAAATTGTTCATGTCTTTGCAATTTGGAAAGATAGACAAGTTCTTAGTCCAAATTTTGGAATTCACTCTTTAGTATTTGTCTTGTTTATTTCTGATGTCCTATTTTTCACTTTCTTGGTATTTTTCACTCCCAAAAGATTTGGTCTTTGAGAGTTATATTCTTTTGGATTTTATTTCTTGTGGGATGTAAGATAATGAAATTTTCACCTGGAGGTGATTTCGGATATTTTTTCTACAGATGGGACTTCTCTTTTTATAGAGGTGGTGTGGTTGAGCACCTCGATGGTCATACCGATATTGTACACATTCAATTATACAACCATTGGCTGCCCTGGTTAGGCGTATAAATATTAAAAATTTGAACTCATAGTGTATGTTTGGATTAACATCTCATTTTACAGGGGAACAAAACGAAGAGATCTGTTGCTACGACGTTACTGGAGAAGAGAGGATGATGGAACATATGGTAATCAAAGAAAATGATTTATGAACTTACCATTTTCCTTTTTCATATGTTGAGTTTCCTACTCTATCTGTATGCAGTTATTCTCTATCATTCTGTCATTCACAGCAAGTGTCCGCCACAAAATGGATATGTCCGTGCTTGCATTAAAAGTAATGTATGCTTTAACTTTGAGATTGTGGACTGGAATACAGATGTTTTTCAGCTCCATTTAATTTACTTCTCTAGTTGAATGTTCTTATTGTATGGATTCTTTGTGTACAGGGTGTCAACAACATTCACCTAGTCCATTCTCATTTGTCTGTTTGTTTCATTCAGATCATCTGTCAGATAAGTGAGCATGGTAGTAGAGTGTTCTGAGTATTTTATTTGGCCATGGTTTACAAGCATCTATGATATAGAGTAGATTGTGGTTGTCTGGAATATTTCTTCTATATGGAACAATTAATAGAGGGAAAAGAATGGTTTATGCTTTCTAAACATTGTGAGGAGTGGGACCTTACTGAAAAAGATAAAAATAGAAAATGAATACACAAGGACAGCTTTGACAAAAGGGATGAAAAAAGATGTATGAATTTTTCCCCAAAGCTAAAGTGGACTCCTTAAATAAAAGAAGAGTCATTTAGTAGTTTTCCATTTGCATTCAATCATCACCATGCCTACACTATCTATAACTCAATAATAGGATAGACTGGAGTCGTCCATTCATCATAAATTGACTAGTTTGACGCTGGCCACCAACCTACTGCAAACCTGCACCTTTAAACAAGTTTAGGATCAACAATGTAAGTAATTTTAAATAGGTGGACCATGCCTACCCTTTAAACGTTATTTTTCAAATAATGAATTTTCACTTTCTAATGCATAGGATTAGCTTCCATATTTGTTGCACTCATTCCAGTCATGTTCCCAGAGTTGAGGCTTTGTAATGCAGCTTTTGCTGAAGGTTGCTCTATTTTCTCCTTCATATTTTCTCTGCTTGCTTTTTCTCTTTCCAAGGACTATGTTTCAATGAAGATAAACACAAGTTCCTTACATTTCTTTTCTGATGCATTATTTTGGAAATTGTTCAGGTGGTGGACATGTTATAACTCCAACCAAACATGGTAAGCCATCTATTGTAAAGCACATGCTTGCTATAGATTGGAAGTTCTGGAAACCTTATATGAAGAACGGGGCTTCCATATCCATAACCATCCGCGTCCTTGAGAGAATTGCTGGTATTCTTCTGTGCATGAAAAAGCAATGGACATTTTATTTCATTTTATGGTGAATGTTTTCACTGAAATGACTTGTTGTCCTCTTTTATGTTACAGCATTAAGAGAGGTATTCAGAGAAAAGGAAGGGAACTACTTCTCAGAATTGTCACCAACTATGCTAACAAGGGATATTCAGCTACCTGTCAGTGAAAAGGAAGAGATCAAAATAGAAGATGATTATAAAATGATCACCGATCAAAGAGCAATAAATGAGGAAAAAAATCCAGCCTCCTCAAATCTCACGGGCTTAGATGATGCAGCTGATGAGTTTTATGATGTTCCTGAACCGTCAGATGACGAACACTCAGACCATGCTTGGACTTCCAATGCAAGTCCAGAAGCGGGTTGTATGGTATGCTCTAGTCTCTAAATTTGTCAATATCTTTTATTACTTTATAGAAGTGGTTGAGTGTCAAGTTATTTTTCATTATTATATCCTTTATCAAGAATTTTTCAAAATTTGGAAAGGACTTTCCACTTAATTTTATTGAATTTCAAATAAAATGTTCTAAATGGTTCATTGTCTAAATATTTTATTTATTCCCATTAAACCTACCGAAATTTAAAGTATCAAATTGTTTTATGACAAAGTTCTTTCACCCTATAATTTGCAGGAGTCTTACCACATAAAATTGACCACTGCAAATATTGTGAAAAAGTTACATGATCTTGCAGGTTAGTGTTGCTTGATTGAATGACAGTGATGACTTGGAAATGAAGTTGTTACTCTGAGTTAATATATCTTGTTTGCATGTTGTTGCAGTTCAGAAAAAAGGTTATATAGACTTGCAAGAAATGGCTCGGGAAGAGAGTGTGTCATTCTGCTATGGAGCAACTCTTCCAAAAGATCAAAGTTTTAATATGCCTTGCAGTTGGGCTGCTGCCGATCCATCATCATTTTTGATTCGTGCTGAAAGCTACTTGGCAGACCAGGAAAAGGTTCTCTCTTTTAAGTAACGGCTTAGTAAAAGTATGCCATACTATATATAACTCTTAAAACTTTATTTTCTATTTTGATATATGTGAACTACAAGATCTTTGGGAGAATTTTCTATTTATTACTAACAGAATACAACAGTCTAGAATGGGCTAACTATGGTAAGTATATCCCTGAATTCCTAAAGATCTACTACATATAGTTGTGCTATGAACATTACATAAGAATAGGATTTTGTACATTCTTTAACAATCCCCTCAAGCAGAGGCGGATGCAGCTTTCTAACACTGGGTTCATCTGAACCCAATAAGTTTGATGCGAAGATAAAATTTATATATAAAACTTATTAAAATGTTAACAACATAATATATATGAACCTATAATTTTAAAAACACAAAACCTTAAAAGTTGAATCCATAGAGTTCAAATCATCAAGATGTAGTAGTTGTCATACTTAGCATGGCAGTAACCCAGATTAATTGTTTGATCTAATGTGGTTAGTATTCTTCTCTCATTATTGAATTTTGATAAGTTTATCCTTTTTATTAGGTTAAGGCCAAGAGTACCTTGATGCAAATGGTTGCAGCTGATTGGTTAAGATCTGACAGACGTGAAGATGACCTTGCTGGTCGCCCAGGAGGCATAGTTCAGGTAACATCTTATTCTTTTTCATACTAATGTAATGAAGTTTAAGAAATCTGATATAGGTAGGTTATAAGTAATAAAACCAATCAATATATGCATGATCCAAGATCCACCTTATTTTTTAATAGAATGCCTATCTAAAACTTCTTTTTGCAATGTACAGAGATATGCTGCTCAGGGTAGGCCAGAGTTCTTTTTCATTATCAACATCCAGGTCATTTCTGCAGCTTACAAATGTATAATCATCAAATACCTAGACTTTCAGTTTTTAAAGATTGCTCTTTGTTGAATGGATTAGGTCCCGGGAGCTACCACTTATAATCTTGCTTTATATTACATGTTGAGATCTCCTCTTGAAGAAACACCCTTACTCAAGCGCTTTGTCAATGGAGATGATTCTTTTAGGAATTCAAGGTTTAAGCTTATACCATACATCTCCAAGGTTGGTATATTGGGCATGATGTTAGCTACACACAAGCTAAAGTTCATTTTGCTTCAAGTTTCATTACCTCAATATACAAGCATCCTATTAAACCTTTTACTAACTAATGATGCATATGATCATCCATAGGGATCCTGGATAGTGAAGCAGAGTGTTGGTAAGAAAGCTTGCTTGGTTGGTCAAGCACTAGAAGTGCATTATTTTCGGGGAAGAAATTACCTAGAGGTAGAATGCAAGACTAATGAGGAAGTTGTTACTGATTAAAGCTCTTTTTTATTATGCTCTCATTTCAAATACTGATAGTTATTTACCAGAAGACTTCTTTTCATAGTTGATCTGAAAATCTGTGTTGAAATTTCAGCTTGGCATTGATGTTGGATCATCAACAGTCGCTAGGGGTGTAGTCAGTCTTGTTCTTGGATACTTGAACAATCTTGTTATTGAAATGGCATTTCTAATACAGGTAAAAATCATTGTCTTTCTGATGAAATATCTACTTGTCATACCTAATGATAATTTTAAGATCGCAACATGAATCTTTAGGCATTGTTCATTGTGCCATTTAACTCCTTACCACCTTCAAAAGAGTAGCATTTCAGAAGTTAATGTTGATAGTGCATGAAAAGTCAAGTTCATACAAGAATATGTAAAAAATGATTGCTTTTGCCTAATTTGCTAGGGTAATACACCAGAAGAACTCCCAGAATTTCTTCTGGGGACTTGTCGATTGCACCATTTGGACGTCTCCAAATCGATTCCAACGGACTCCGTAAGCATTAGCTAAATAAAATTATTTTACATAAAAGTTGCATTACTGCAGGGGTTTATTAATCTTCTGCAGAAGAATGAAGATAGGTAATGGAAAAGGAAGATTGAAAGTTCAAATGTATTATTCATGTATAGGAATTCTTTTACATCAAGTTTACTTTGAGTTTTGAAGTATATATTTGTTGATTTTCGTTTGAAGATCGGGGCTATTCAATCTGTAAATTTTTCTCCTCATCAAACAAAAGTTTCATTCTTTGAACATATACATTCTTCAATAATTTCTCTTGTTAGTTTTTGTCTTTCTAGTTTTAAGTATGTGTTTGGAAAGAAGAAGGGAGTGTTGTAATATTTACCCTAAAGACGGTACAGTTGAATTTATATGAGGTCAAGAACATACATCTCGATATAACTTATTAGATTCAATTATTAGCAATTAAGTATGTTCGTGAGTAAGCTTAAAGTATTATGAGAATAGTAAACATAACAATGAAAGTTATATGGAGTCGTAGGACTGCAATATAGTATTCAATTTTGCTTGATCTAGTACGTTAAAGTGAAGTTGGTCTCAAATCTGAGGATTCTTCCAAAAATACAAGCTACAAAGTAAAAACCTATTGAGATCTAGAATGCACAAGGAATATTAATATATWATATTTGTATTATTCTGATTCCAATGCCTATAATTGTGCTAAAACTACTATTTATAAGTACCAAAGGTAATAGAAGAACAATAGAAAGAATCCATTTGAGCCCTAAAGTACTAGGCCCAATGATTGTATTCCACATGGAAATACCGAAAACATCATTAGCTAATATTCCTCTATTGCGTGCAGAATATACTCAATATCTCTAGTTTATATGTCCTTTTGTCTTTTTGCCGCATCACCTTAACTTGAATCCTTCTTTATCTTCGAGCCACGAGCTCCTGTCTTCTCCTAAAAATAGTCATTTTTACAACCTCGGTAGGGAGTCGCGACTGAGCTTTACCAAATATATCTCTGAACTCAATAATTCCACCGAACTAGTTTCTATGAGCACCTTTATCAGTAACACATGTCCATCCTTTGTTTTGCCACATATACAAGTTACTTTTTACCTAATAAAAATTTTATTTTTCGGACATGGTGCCGATCATGTTCAAGAGGAAGAATTTTCCTTAAATACTCTATTTGAAAGCTTTAATCTGAGAATCCTCTAGAAATGTGAAGAGACATTGGTCCTATTGTATTAAATGTGCTTTCCACGTATGCCATGGCTAGTTGTCCAAGAATGGCTCATCGCCCAAGACAACTGCAGATCCTTCTTTTTAGCCTATAAATTATGATTTTCACACCCATTCTAGTTTTTCACAACTTTTCCTAAATCTTTATTTTTCTTGAACTCCTTCACCATTTTCTCCAAATCTTTCTAATTCTTCATTTTTTTAAACTTCGTACCTTGCCTTTTTTTTCCCCTCCGGTCTTACCACACTATGCCTTATTCTCTTCTCGATGTTAGCAGTTCTTCTCTTCATGGGTATGGCCCAAAGAAATGTAAGAGAAGTGATGGAGTTAATTTTGAGACTAGAATTGATACAATCTCTCCCAGAGCCGTCTATTTCAGATATGATTTTAAAGATTGA
The DNA here is from genome assembly GCA_018107945.1 of Datura stramonium. Classification (NCBI taxonomy): domain Eukaryota; kingdom Viridiplantae; phylum Streptophyta; class Magnoliopsida; order Solanales; family Solanaceae; genus Datura; species Datura stramonium. The sequence continues at coordinate 29,037 of JACEIK010003733.1, read as the reverse complement.
TCGTGCAGCTCGCCAGAAGTAAGGACAAAGCAGCCAACGACTATGTTTCTTTAATATGCGAGTCAGATATCCCAACTGTTTATATTAATTTTAGGTGGTCGAGGGACAAGTTTCAAATACTTTCCCTTAAGTATTTTAAAGGCATTAACTTCTCAAAGCCCAGTTACTCATTTGTGTATACTTACCCATTCACTATCAGCTTTGTCTACCTTGTGATTGATGAGGTAATCATCTTGCTCTACCAAATATTTGGTTGTGTCTAGGTCAATTTAGTCTAGTTGTTTGGAGGGTTGTGGCATGTCTCCGGGACATAGCTTCGGAGTTTGGCGAGCCTTTCTCTCTAATCCATTTACTGCTCTTATACACCCTACTAGGTCGTTCATGAGGGAATTGTTACCATCACCGATCGAGGGAAAAAATACCATCTTTATGAGTTTGGATGATAACTATGATTGAGACTGGATTAATAGGTTTGTCTCCTTCACTAACAAGGACCTTATTGATTATTTTACCTCAAAGTCATGGAATTTATCTCATAATTCTATGCATTTTTACACATTCATTTCTCTTTCCACCTTTTACTGAATCCTCATTACATTCTGATATGAAAGTTCACTATTCAACACCTACTTGATATTCGAACACCACTTTTCCCATTTGTCAATAGGTTTAAAGGATATTGAATACATCATCATCTGATGACTGGACATGGAGATGAGAAAAAAACCATGGTATCACTTTCCTAACATTTCCTCGATTTTAGCTATGCGACAATTTTAGTTATTCTCATATATCTTTCGTGTATGCAGGTATTATGAGGAACTCATCTTAAATTTTGGACTACGAAAACCATCATTTCTACAATCAAGGTCCAACAACATATTGGCTGTATTCTGGGAGGTTGTCAACATTATGGGCTAATTGCTGCAGATAGAGAAATCGTAGCAAAACACAACCCTTGTCCTTAAAAGGAAATAAGAACTTAGCAAGGCCTCCTACTTCTTGTGGTGGAGAATGATGTAGTGTGTTTACATATTTATTAACCATATATTGTCCATACTTAGCTATGTTTTGAGAATAAATTGTGTGTGTTTTCTTGTGTTTTATGTAAAAAAGAGCTAACACCCGTGATTAGATGCTTCTAGGTATTATATTGATGGATTTTGGCTTAATTGTGGCCAAAATGAACAAGAATGGCAAAATGGGGCTGACGAAATGAGTATGATAGAAGTTGACATCGCACAGGCACACCTGTGCTATGGCCTACGCTACGCGGAGGAAAGATCAGAGCACAAAGAGGCACGACACACCAAGGGCAGTGGCGCCTTGAGCAGCGCGAGGCACTGCCTTGTCCAGACTGGTAGAAGTCAAATCCCAATTTTACTAGAAACAAAAGTAGAAAAACCCAATTCTAATCCAAGCAGGAACAATGAAGGCTTAATTTACAATTATAAATACCCTCTCTTAACATGTTTTAAGCGTCCCATTCTAATATAGTTGATAGTAAAAGTCCAATTAATAGCATAATTCATACTTTACGAATTTTTGTAATCGCTTAGTTGAATATTTATTGGATATTCATCAAGTTCTTGTGACTCAATATAGCTTTGGAGATGTAAGTATTACATTATGATTTCTTTTACACCTTTTGTTTTTCTTCTCATAAACATAAGAGGTTAAGTCTCTTAAGCTAGGGTTGTGGGAACCATGATGGATTAACGAAAGTAGGCAAAATAAAATAGTGATTCTTGAATGGTGAATCGGGTTGATTATTATTTTCTTCATCTTAATACTTAATTGTCTGTATCTTCAACTTTCCCGACCAAGAAGGTTGATGTTAGGAAAAGAAAATAACAATGGAAATTTGAAGCTACCAACCCTCATTTAAATTAACTTGATCTCTAACAAGGTTAGTTAAGTCAAGACTTATGGTGAGGCTGAAATATACACACCTAAAGACTGAGAGGATTCAGGTGAAGTTCATATATGTAAGTTGAGAGACGTTAGACGAACTTAATCGTCCGTCTTACACAAAATTCAACAAGATAGATCACTAATAAAAGCCTAATAAGTTATGAAATCAAACACAATCCTAGTTTTTTCTTGATGATTTGATACAACAACTCAATCATTGTTAGCATACCTCAGGATCTCTGATGCTCAACCTTCATCTGCTGACAATTCAGATACTTAGTCACAAACTCTGCTATGTCCTTCTTCATGCCATTCCACCAATAGACTTCCCATAGATCACGGTACATCTTAGTGTCACCTAGATAGATTGAGTATCGAGAGCCATGAGCCTCGCTAAACATCCGCTCTCTCAAGTCATCAACAGCCGGCATGCACAATAAACCCTGATATCGGAGTACACCTTGGGACCTTGGGAGAAAACCTCCACCTTCTGATTTTAGATAGGTTCCTTTAGATTCACTAGAATAGGATCCTCATCTTGCCTAGCTTTGACTTTCGTCACCAAAGAAGATTCCGACCCATTCTGAACAATTACACCACCATCCGCCGAATCTGTTAGGAACCCCCAAACGGGAAAGCCTACGGACATCCTTTACCAACTCCTTCCTCCAATCCTCCACATGCAATAGACTATCCATGAACAGCCAACTAAGAGCATCCGACACTATATTAGCCTTGCCCGAATGATAAAGAACGCTCAAGTCATAGTCCTTGAGAAGCTCTAGCTATCTCTTTTGCCGCAAATTCAGGTCCTTCTGAGTGAACACATACTGAATGCTCCTATGGTCCATGAATACATCCACATGCACTTCATACAAATAGTGTCTCCAAATATTCAAAGCAAACATCACGGCTGCCAACTCTAGGTCACGCATCAGATATTTCTTCTTGTGAGTCTTAAGCTGTCTGGAGGCATACGCAATGACCTTACCCTACTGCATGAGTACACAACCAAGACTAACCCTAAAGGCATCACAATATATGAAAAAACCATCTGTTCCCTCCGGTAGGGCCAATACCGGGGCTAAAGTGAGTTGAGTCTTTAACTCCTGAAAACTATTCTCACAAGCATCCGACCACTGAAATTTGACCTTTTTCTGGGTCAACTTAGTCAACGGTGCTGAAATGGATGAAAATCCCTCAATGAACCTCTTATAGTAGCCAGATAAACCCCAATAACTCCTATTATCAGTAGGACTAAATGGTCTAGGCCAATTTTTCACCACTTCTATCTTTTGAGAGTCCACCCACACTCTCGGTAGACACTACAACGCCAAAAAATGCCACTAAGTTTGGCCAAAACTCATATATGCTGAATTTAGCAAACAATTGGCGATCCTTGAGAGATTGTAACACAATCCTCAAATGATTGGAATGCTCCTCCTCGCTCCAAGAGTATATGAGAATATCATCTATGAAATAATCATGAACATATCAAGATACATATTGAACACCCTATTCATTAGATCCATAAAAGTTGTAGGAGCATTCATTAGTCTAAAAGATATAATTACGAACTCATATTGACCATATCAAGTCCTTAAGGCTGTCTTTGGAATGTCACTCTCCCTAACTCTAAGCTGATGATATCCAGATCTGAGGTTTATCTTTGAGAAACACTTAGCACCCTGAAGTTGGTCAAACCGGTCATCAGTCCTTGGGAAGGATACTTATTCTTAATTGTGACATTGTTCAACTGTTGATAATCAATGCAAATCATAAGGGAACCATCCTTCATTCGAATAAAGAGAACTAGAGAACCCCATGAGGATTTACTAGGCCTAATAAAACCCTTATCTAGGAGATCTTTCAACTGTTCTTTCAAAACCTTTAGCTTGACTAGAGCCATTCTATAGGGAGGAATAGTGTAATACCCTAGAAGTGCCTAAGACTAGACCCGGGATTTGGGTTGCGCCCAAACGCATGCGCAAGAGTACGCGGTCGTACAAGTAATACAATAACCCTTTTCAGTGTCGGATGTCGAACCCATAGGGACTGGACCAATTCAGCGTATTATCAAGTTCAAGTGTTAAAATTAACCTTCACAAGTGTTGATTATAGAAATTTCGAGAAATTCTAATTAAGTCTAGGGGTGATCACAAAATACTCTAGAAACAATACAAGAAGCAACTAGAGTTAAGGCCTAATAATCATGCAATGCTACAATTCATAATGGTTCGAGTATGAAAATTTCAGTTGTTGTATCACATATTTAAAATGCTATGTTCATGGTCTCTCGAGCCTCTAAACACGACAAACTAGTCCCACACCTACATCGTTGAGCGAGGATATGACTTCCTAATTAGTGAGCAATTTAACTATGCGGATGTGGTTTACAGAGTTTTCACCCTTGATTATGGACTTTAGTAGCTCTAATCATTTAAGTGGACTTAGTTTCACAACTACTTCTACGAGCGGTGATGTGAAAATTCTAAGTCGGTATCTAGCTCATCCATTTTAGTAACCAAGAAAGGCAAATTAGGTATAATTTCTATCCTAACCGCTAATCCTATCGTANAGGCAAATTAGGTATAATTTCTATCCTAACCGCTAATCCTATCGTAAAGATAAGAACTTGCTCCCTACATTCTTATGTTCTAGCCTAGGGTTACTCTTTCGAGATTTTACCTAAGTTTAACGCGTTTGTTTTCATGGTGATCAAGAATAAAAATATTAATAATAAAGACTGTAAGACAAAACAACAACTAAAACTAAAATCAATGAAGAATTCATGCATTTACAATCATATTACGTAGCCCCAACCCTAGAGGAAGGGTTTTAGCCACTCATGTTCGTACAAATACTCAAAAACATGATTAAAGTAAGATACTTACAAGAGTAGTTAAAAGAGAATGCAAAACAATGAACCCTAGGTAGAGTTCTTCACTTCTCCCTTCGCTCCTTTATTGTTTCTCAGAAATATTTCGTGATAAATGAATTTAGGAGCCAAGTGTTTAATTTATACTATGGGGGAAAATTGCAATTTTTGGCCGTGGATGGACTGCCACCGTGTCACAGACCCTAACGCCCTGATTTTCTCCGTGACATAGAGCAAACGCGCATGCCCACTGGAATTCTCAGCAGTTGCATGTCGTCGGCGCAGGATGTGCATGATGCCCGGTGTGACACGACCCTCTTCGTGCGCGATGCTTAGCGTGACACGCCCACTGGCGCATAGCATGGAAAGGCGTGGCACGACGCCAACACGCAGGCGCACTGGATGGCATCTTCTCGCACGCACACACAGGGGTGACATGGCCCTCAGCGCGTAGCTTGTGATGCGTGGCACACTTCCCTTGCTGGCAGTTCCTCTCTCATGCCATCTTCGTTCAATCTTCCACCAATTCTTTCCCATGATTCATCTTGTTCGTGCATCATCAATTTTAAACCCCTCCTAGAATTTTGACCTACAAAACAAAGAGCTAATCATTTTGGTTATTCATGCATGAATTGATACAAAATCACATGAGAATGTAATCACTTAATTTAACAAACACGACTAAAATAAGATATAAAATAACACTTGGGCATGTAATTATGCCCAATATCACTACCCCACACTTAAAGCGTTGTTCGTCCTCGAACAACTCTTTTACTTCTCATGTACATGAAGACTCACACACAGCTAATTGAAGTAAGACGATTCAAGCTAAGGCTACATTGATTGTTTTAGATAGCAAGTTAAAAATAGAGCATGCAAGATTTAACCATTAAAATCAAATATAACTACGTAAAGACTTCCTCGCCTCAAGAATCGACTCTCAATCTCAACAAATGCATGCAAATTAACCAATCAAGAAATCCGATATGAATTTTATCCTTCATCAAACATGTGCCCTCACACAAGAGGGTTACCCATTTTCTCTCATATTATTTCAAATTATAATATGCATGGGTATATGAATAAGAAATACTCTCACTCTAAAAAAGAATTCACATGTGACATGTATTGACCCATAAGCTTTCATGTAGTGTTTTACTCCACTAATTTAGTAATGTTTGAAAGTAAGATCAAGTAGGACTTAGTAGGTTTTCATGTAAGCTAAGGGACGATAGGTACTATTATGGCCAGTAATAGTGACTATCTTCCCTAAGCACTTTTAATACATCACAATTTCATTAGGCATTTCCATCCTCTTACTTCACCTTTATTCTTTTCTCTCCCAATTTCCTCTCCCATTTCATTAGGCACACTCAAGCTGTTTATAAGGAGTATTAAGCAATTTTCTTTAATTTTCATTTTCGCTCTTTTCTTCTTGTACTCTCTACGAACTCCTATTCATTTTAAAACAAGTGCACCTCTAGTTTTTTCTTTAAATCCCACAACTATTCTTTTCTTTCTTCTTCCAACTCCTCACTCCTTAACTTCTTTTGCATGTTCACTTAAGCGCTTAGGAGTTTTCGATCAAATTAACGGCTATTGAAAAGAAGAGGTTAAGCTCATTTTGAGGCTAGCAAAGAATAGGCTAAAGGCTTAATGGAGCTAACTAGGATTAGACATTCCAGGTAGGTACAACAAGGGATAAAAATTAGGCTCATTCAAAGAAATGCCTAAATCATCTCCTACAATCGACATCCCTCATTTCTCTTTGTATACACACTAGGAAAGTTCTAGACACTACACAATAGCATGGAATATTCAAAAACCTTACACTCACAGCACATGCTCAATTCAAGACAAATTCAGCGGACTCTTAACTCAGCTAATCACAAGAATGCAAAATTCAGCTTTAAGCACATTGAGTCACATTCAAGAGCCTAGGTGTCTCAAACAGAGTTATACAATTGTTAAGAATACTTCAAAATTAACAACACTTGCCTCCCGCAATCATGTATAGCACATCACAATAACATCAAACCATCAAGAAACTAAGGGTTCAAAATAAAAATCTATTGACTAATTTTCCCTCAAGACGGTCATCATCCATCCATCGTCAGGAAAAGTCCCTAACTATGACTAAAAATAGCTATGTACAGACAAAGAATTTCAAAGTGCCCCCCGTCATAAAGAACCGAAAATAAAAACCAATGGGTGGCTGAATTATGCTCAACTCAAAAAATTTTCATCAACCACTACCATATCAAGCACTAACTTCACCCGAACTCATTAAGCACAAAATTTTGAAATTTCCCTCACCCCACACTTAAATCATGCTATGTCCCCAAAGCATCAAATTAGAATACAATAAAGGTGAGAAATACTCCCTGAGGCCTCTAGGCCTAGCTAACAACATGTTTTCTTTCATTTTTGCACAAGTGGGTTATCGACCCCACACTCATCTTCTTCCATGCTCTTTAGCTTCCTCTTCTAAGGGTACTCAGACTTCCCCTCGATCTGTGCTTAAATTACCATAAAAACAACAAAAAAATGAAAATAAACAAAATCAGAACAAAAGGAAAATAAGATTTTACCTGTGGTACCCTTAGGTTGCCTCTCAAGCAGCACCTGATTTTACGTCGCGACACGACGTGGACTATCCTTCTGAGGACATCCTCAAACCAGTGTTCCCTTTTGAGAACCATCAACTCCTCTTTTTATTTTTGAAGGGAGCAGCCTCCACTCTGTCCCTCTCTTCTTCCAACTTCTTCTTTACTTGAAGCCCTCCATCAGATTTGGGCTAAAATGTGATCATCTCCTGCGGCCGTGGACCTATAGAATCTTACACCCCACACTTAGCCTCTGACAACACACTAACTTTACAAAGGTCTCTTTAGTGTGTGGGTGGGTTGATCTCTTGGTAAACTAGGAAGAGCTTTTCTTCATCATCGACCCTCATTTTAAGGGTTCCTGCTCTTACATTTATGGTTGCTCCTCCAGTGGCCAAGAATTGCCGTCCCAAGATCAGGGGTACCTTATCATCAACTTTAAAATCAAGAATGATGAAATCAACAGGTATAATGAACTTACCCACTTTGATGAGAAGATCCTCACTTATTCCATCTGGTGCCACTTGGGACTTATCTACCAGCTGCAGCATCACTCGTGTTGGCCTCGGCTGACCCAACCCCAAGGTATTAAACAATGATAGGGGCATTAGATTTACTGCTTCCCCTAAATCACAGAGAACTCTTATCACTTCAACTTTACCAATTTGTATGGGGAGGGTAAAACTCTCTGTCTTTGAGCTTTTTTGGCATCTTGCTCATTATCTTGTAGCTGCACTCCTCAGTCAGTGCAACCGTCTATACATCCACCAATATGACTTTGTTGGCCACCACATCTTTTAAGTACTTAGCGTACTTTGGCATTCCTTGCAAAACATCAAGTAAAGACAAATTTATGTGAAGTTCTTTGAAAATATCAAAGAACCTTTTAAAACATTCATCCTCCTTGCTCTTCTTGAGTCTTTGCAGGAATAGGAGTGGTGGTCTTTGTGTTGGCTGCAATGATGATTGTACATTTTGTTGCACAACACTCTAATTATCTCCCTTGTCAGTAGGTGGTCCCTTTCTGACTAGCTCCGGCTGCACCTCGTTTCTCTTTTCCTTTGGTGGTGCATCAGCCAATTTCTTGCCACTCCTCAAACTAATAGCATTGACCTGTCAAGGGTTTGTATCTATGTCACTGGGTAACCCTCCATGAGGTTTGGTGTGCTGAGCAGCTGCTAATTGACCCATCTGCTTCTCTAGATTGCGGGTGGCCAACTGCTGATTTTTCAAATCTGATGCCATCCGTGCCTGATTTTCTGCCAATTGGGTCTGAGTAGCCATAATCTTTTGCAAAATCTCCTCAATGTTGTTGTTGCTTGATTGTCCACCGTTCTTCCTATTCTGCTACTGATACTACTACTGCTGAGGTTGCTGGTAGCTCTGACTCTGATTGCCACCTCAAGAGAGATTTGGCTGACTCTGCTAATTCTTGTTGTAGGTGTTCCCATAATTTTGATTGTTTCTCTGAACATTCCCTACAAAATTTACCGATTCAGGATTGGCCCCACAAGATGCAGCATTTTTCCCATTATTGCTAAATATTTCACACCAACTGGGAGCATGTTGAATTTCATTCACTTGTCCCTACGGTTGATTCATACTCAGTTTGTTGAACAAACTGAGTTATCATCTGATGTTGAAATGATGCTGTTGTGCCGCCAAGGCATTTACACTATCCACCTCTATTAGCCCTGCTGCTCTCTTGCCTGCCCCTCTTGATGAATCGCTGTGCCACTATGGATTTCCCTGAGCAATCCTATTCAACAAAGTGTACAACTCATCATATGTCTTTTCTAGTTCTTTCCAACCCGGGGTCTATACTTTCCACAAAGGTATGGGCTAACACTTCATTGGACTGCTGGTGATGGGGCAGTCTCTCAATAGTGACTTGAATCTCTCCCAAGCCAAATACAAGTTCTCCTCCAGCCTCTTCTTGAAGCTTAATATTTCACTCTGAGTTTGGTAGTCTTTCCTGAAGGAAAGAATTTGATGAGGAACTTCCTTGCTAGGTCATCCCAAGAAGTAATGGAATTAGGTGGCTCAGCCTTCAACCACCTCTTTGCCTTTCCCAATAATAAAAATGGGAAGAGTGTGAGTCGGATATAGTCAGTTGACACTCCGGTGGGGATGAAAGTGTCACTGATTTCAAGGAAGTTTTGTAAGTGTTGTTGTGGGTCCTCATGAGTCATCCCAGTGAACTGGCCACTCGAATGTAACAACTGCACTATGTTCTGTTTAAGCTCAAAGTTCCCTTCGGGCTCTGGTTTGTGGATACTGGAGGTAACATTTTTCGCTAGTGGGATTGCCACTTCGCAAACTGGTCGGGCTGCCATTTGATCAGGTAACAACTCTTCTTGCCCAACTGGTGGATGTTGTTGCAACTGCTCTTGTAACCTTTTCAACTTTCACCCTAGAGCTTCCCTCCTGAGCAAATGCAGTTGGCTTTCATATTCCAACAATGGTTCCACCAGCTCTCTATTGCTTGCCAACTCTGTAAGGAAAACCTATCACCTGCAATATAGCATACTAATACTAAGTTTATCAACACTTAAGGAAATTAAAAATCAGACAAAAATAGAAAAATTCACTAAAATTCACTAGTCCCAAGCAATGGCGCCAAAAACTTATCGCGCAGCGCAGCGCACTCGCAAGCGTACGTGGTCATACAAGTAATATAGTGGCCCTTTTTCAGAGCCAAATGTTGAACCCACAAGGAATGGACCAATTTAGCAAATTATCAAGTTCAAGTGTTAAAACTAACCATCACAAGTGTTGATTACAGAAATTTCGAGAAATTCTAATTAAGTCTAGGGGTTATCGAAATACTCTAGAAAAAATATAAGAAGAATCAAAGTTAAGGCCTAATAATCATGCAATGCTACAATTCACAATGGTTCGAGTATGAAAATTTCAGTTGTTGTCTCACATAATTAAAATGCTATGTTCATGGTCTCTTAAGCCTCTAAACACGACAAACTAGTATCACACCTACATCGTTGAGCGGGGATGTGACGTCCTAATTTGTTAACAATTTAACTATGTGGATGTGGTTTACAGAGTTTGTGCCCTCGATTATGGACTTTTGTACCTCTAATCATTCAACTGGACTTAGTTTCACAACTACTTCTATGAGTAGTGATGTGAAAATTCTATGTCAGTGTATAACTCATCCCGTTTTAGTAACCAAGCAAGGCAAATTAGGTGTAATTTCTATCCTAACCGCTAATCCTATCATAATGGTAAGAACTCGCTCCCTACATTCTTATGCTCTAGCCTAGGGTTACTCTTTCGAGCTTTTACCTAAGTTTAACGCGTTTTCTTTCATGGTGATCAAGAATAAAAATATTAATAATAAAGAATGTAAGACAAAACAACAACTAAAACTAAAATCAATGAAGAATTCATGCATTTACAATATATTACGTAGCCTCAACCCTAGAGGAAATGTTTTAGCCACTCATGTTCATACAAATACTCAAAAACATGATTAGAGTAAGATACTTGCAAGAGTAGTTAAAAGAGATTGAAAAACAATGAACCCTAGGTAGAGTTCTTCACTTCTCCCTTCTCTCCGTTACGGTTTCCCAGAAATATTTCGTGATAAATGAATTTAGGAGCTAAGTGTTTAATTTATACTAAGTGGGAAAATTGCAATTTTTGGCCGTGGATGGACTGCCTCCATGTCACAGACCATAATGCCCTGATTTTGCTCTGTGACACGGAGCAAACGTGCATGCCCACTGGAATTCTCGGCAGTTGCATATTGTGGGCGAAGGTTGTGCACGATGCCCGGCGTGGCACGACCCTCCTCGCGTGTGATGCTTAGCATGACACGCCCACTGGCGCAGCATGGCAAGGCGTGGCACAGCGCCAACACGCAGGGTCATTGGATGGCATCTTCTCGCGTGCGCACACAGGCATGGCACGACCCTCAGCGCGCAGCTTGTGATACGTGGCACACTGCCCTTGCCGACAGTTCCTCTCTCACGCCATCTTCATGCAATCTTCCACCAGTTCTTTCCCATGCTTCATCTTGTTCGTGCATCATCAATTTGAAGGCCCTCCTAGCATTTTCACCTACAAAAGAAAAAGCTAATCATATTGGTTAGTTCATGCATGAAGTTATACAAAATCACATGAAAATGTAATCACTTAATTTAACAAACACGACCAGAATAAGATATAAAATAGCACTTGGGCATGTAATTATGCCCAAGATCAATTTGAAAATGAAAAGTAGAAGAAATCTTAAAATCCTTCTCAGAATAGGTTATTGTACAGTTTATTAGTGGGACCTACGACCCATTAGATGTGTTCGGGGTGAGGTGCTACAGAACTGGAGTTGTAGGCGGGTCTAGAACGACCCATTGCAAGGTGTAACGGGTCGTTGGATGTGATCCATTGTCAGATTATTCAAGTTCAGGGAGAAAGTAACGGATCACGTAACGACCTGTCGTTGGTAGCAATGAGTCGTTGTGAGTGCCCATTGGGAAGAATTCAAAATTTAAGTGGTGGCAACGACCGGTAGCAATGAGTCGTTGGAGCTTGTAACCACTCGTTCTGTCCAGTCGTGGTTGGGGATCTTAGACTTGATTCTGGGGTGTAACAATGAGTGGTGTAACGGACCGTTGGAGGCAGTAACGGTCCATTGTGGCGCTCGTGGTCTCTAGTAGAGCAGTTTTTTCAGGAAATTCATTAAGGGTATTTCGTCATTCCTAAGCCCTGGGGTCCTAAACTATGTTATTTTAAGCTATGAATAGTGAGTATTAATAGGGGTAAGTTCATTCTAGGCTATTCCTTTTCATGCATGCAAAGTTAGAAGCCAAGAGAAGTGATCAAGCTTTATTCTTTTAAGTTTTTTTTATCAATTCTTCGATAGGCAATTAAGGGAGTTGTAGAATCTGATTCTCTCAGGTATGTAAGGTTATGAATGGGTGAATTTGTCCACACCCATGCCCAATTTCTTTCCAATTCATAAAATCTATTGACAATTCTATGGGGTCTTATTCCAATCCTTATGATCTATCTATGGGTCAATTTTCTTCATGTATCAATTCATATTTTATGAATCATGGGCAAATTTTATAACTATTTAGATTTAAATTTTTTACAAAACTATTCCCAATTATGTATGTTTCTTGATAAACCAAGTTATGATTCTATCTTGATTTTGATGTTCATTAACCCATTATGATTTATGACTTGTCATATGATTTCTCTTAAATGCTCATCATGAATTTATGGATATCAAGCATATACATGTTTTACAAGTATGCATGAACCTCATGATTTATGATTTATGATTATGGCCGACTCACGGGCCTTACCTTCATGGCTAGTTCACGTATTTCAAGCATGCTTATGATTATCATGATTTTTAACTAGCCTATGAATCTCATGTATATTATTCTATGAGCACTATATATGTTTTGGGAGTAGTATTTAACATCCAGTAGATTCGGGATCCAAGCATGCCCCGAGTCTCAGAACTGCGCACCAACGTAGCCACGATGGGACCTGCATGTTACTATCCCCTTTTCCCAAATTGGCCCACTGTTGTGATATCACACCTCTTTCATGGTTATACCCTTGGCAAGGTACGAACGCCCTCCCGACTAGGTGTTTATAGGTCGGGCTCCATGTGTTCTCATATGGAGTATGTCAGTTATAAGAATCTCCCACTGTTCCTTGTGATTTATGTATGGTTATGATTATATACTTTGGCTCAAGTAATATTTAATAAAGCTTTTCTCTTATTATTATGATTATGAATGATTTATGAATGTTTTGAAAACCTTGAGCCTTACGTTTGCATTATGATATTTATGTTACAATCATGTTGTCCTACTCTTACGAAATTTTATGTATTTTAAATGTCCTATTTACTTACCTTGCATACTCGGTATATTCCACGTACTGACCACATACTCTCTACTGTATCATTTCATAATATAGGCTCTGATCATCAGACTCAGCCCCGTCACTAGCCAGTTCTCTGGGTTAGCATTCAGCTTCAATGGTGAGTCCTCATCTCGCGAGTACTACTTATTTTCAGTTATCTTGTATTTTCAGTTTTCACACTTGTTGGGTTAGTTGGGGGCATTATCCCATCAACCATCAGATATGTTAGAGGCTTTCAGACTGTATGTAGTAATCAGCTGGGCATGTATGAGGTGAATTTCAGTTCCAATGCTATGTTATGATTTGACTTCCGTTATGTTTATTCTGTTGAGTCTACTTCTTTATCTGATTGAGTTAGTTGTATGTTCATGCCATAGGTTGACGTGGAGTCTCTCGAGGCTCCTTATCCCTATCTCGATTGGGGCCTATGTCCCAGTCGTGACAAACTTGGTTTCAGAGAAATAGGTTTTGAAGTATCCTAGGGTGTCTGAAAGCTGCGTTAAGTAGAGTCTTTTTCATGTGTGTGAAGCGCGCCACACTTATGATGAAGAGGCTACGAGACGTTTAGGAAATGTTCCCTATTTTCATTATCTATGTCGTGCGGTGAAATGTCTCTCTCTATCCTTCTAACTTATGCTATTTGCGATTGCAGAGTCATGCCTCCCTGCAGAGTTAATGGCGGAAGGAATGGAAATGAAAATGGCCACGAGGATGGCGATGGAGATAGGCACCAACAAGCCCCACAAGTCCATGAGCACCATGCACCGAAGCCAGTTTCCCTCGCTGAATTCAGGGTAGCCATTTAGATGCTAGCACAAGCCTTGACTGCCTAGGTCAACTAGCAAGAGGTAGCACATGTCCCACAGAATAGGAATGCAGCAGTAGCGAGGATTAGGGACTTTCTGAGGATGAACCCTCCCGAGTTCCTTGGATCGAAGGTGGACGAGGATCCATATGATTTTATTGAGGAGATTCTGAAGATCACCCAAATTATGGTGGTGACTAGAGAAGAGTGTGCCGACGTGGCCACATATTAGTTGAAGGGGGTCGCACACATTTTGTTCAAATAGTGGAAGGAGAGTAGGGCAGTCGAAGAAGGTCCTATCAGTTGGGACGAGTTCCATACTGCTTTTCATGATCGGTTCTTCCCTCGGGAGATGAGGGAGCTGAAAATGGCTGATTTTGTGAATCTCTAATAGGGAAGGATGACAGTTCAAGAGTATTCCTTGGAGTTTAAACGTCTGTCTAGGTATGCACCCGAGTTGGTGGCGGATCAAAGAGCTTGTGAGTAGGTTTGTACACGGGATAACAGACTTCATGGTCAGGGATTGTCAGACTATGATGCTTCTCCAGGATATTGAATTTTCTCGAATTGTCATATATGCCCATCAGATGGAGGCGGTACAGCTGAGTGAGCGGGAGAGGGAGGCCAAGAGGGCAAGACTGATAGCATCGGATTCTCCCAACCGAGGACTAGTAGGCACAATCAGCAGTCCTACCAGAGAACTTTATCCCCAGCACCATCATCAGCTAGTGTTCCCAACCTAGGCATGATCAGAGGGGTAGAGCGTCAGGCTCGAGGGGACGGGGGAGCATTTCAGGAGATCGCACTTTTCAAACCTGTGCGAATTGTGGCAAGAACCACCCAAGGAGGTGTTTAATTGGGTCGGACACTTGTTTCAGGTGCGGCAAACCCAGACGCAGGCTCAGAGATTATCCTTCAGCCAAATCAGGCGATGGTGGAGCCTGTACTCCAGCTTCTAGTTCAGCAGCTCCACTAGCACACCCCACTCAGCAGGGGGCTTCTACTAGCATGGGTGGCCGACAGCGCCAAAACAAATTTTATGCCCTAACATCCCGCTAGGAGCAGGAGGTCTCCGTTGACGTAGTCACTGGTATGTTATGAGTGTTCCACCTTGATGTATATGCATTTCTAGATCCAGGGGATACGTTGTATTTTGTGAAACCTTATGTGGCTAGTAGCTTCGGAATGAAATCTTATCAGAACCCTTCTCAGTATCTACTCCAGTGGGTGATTCAATCGTAGCTAGGCGGGTGTATAGAATTTGCTCGGTCACGGTCCTTCAAAAAGTCACATCAGCAGATTTAGTAGAGTTATCCATGACCAATTTTGATGTTATTATCGGCATGGATTGGTTCGTTGCATGTTATGCCTCAGTCAATTGTAGAACCCGTGCGGTAGAATTCCGATTTCTGGGTGAGTCAGCCTTAGAATGGAAGGGTAGTTTAGCTGTGTTGTAGGTCATTTCATTTCCTACCTTAAGGCTAGGAAGATGATCGCCAAGGGTTACATGTACCATTTAGTTAGGGTTAAGGATGCTACGTCCAAGATCCCAATTATCCAGTCCATTCCAGTAGTATGTGAGTATCCATAGGTCTTCCCAGATGATTTACCGGGAATCCACCCGAGCAGGAGATTGATTTTGGTATTGACCTTCTTTCGGATATGTAGCCTATATCTATTCCTCCTTATAGAATGGCTCCAGTTGAGTTAAAGGAGTTGAAGGAGCAGCTGAAACACCTTTTATATAAGGGATTCATTAGACCGAGCAAATTCCAATGGGGTGCACCAGTTCTCTTTGTCCAAAAGAAAGATGGTTCTCTTCGTATGTGTATTTATTATCGACAATTGAATAAGGTCACCATCAAGAACAGGTATCCCCTTCCCAAGATTGATGATTTGTTTGACCAGCTTTAGGGTGCTAAGTGCTTTTTGAAGATAGATCTCAGATCCGGACACCATCAGCTCAGGGTTCGGGAGAGTGATATCCCGAATATAGCCTCCAGGACGTGGTATGGTCATTATGAGTTTGCAGTTATTTCTTTTGGACTAACGAATGCTCCTGCATCTTTTATGGACTTGATGAATAGGGTGTTCAAACCATACTTGGATATGTTTGTGATCGTGTTTATTGATGACATCCTGATATACTCTCAGAGCGAGGAGGAGCATGCTGCTCATTTGATGGTGGTACTACAGACTCTCAAGGACCGCCAATTATATGCTAAATTCAGCAAGTGCGAATTTCGGTTGAACTCGATGGCATTTTTGGGCCATGTGGTGTCAAGTGCGGGCATAAAGGTGGACTCACAAAAAATGGAAGCGGTGAAGAACTGGCCTAGACCGGTGAATCCTTCGGATATCAGGAGCTTCTTGGGATTAGCTAGATACTATCAGAGATTATTGAGGGATTTTCATCTATTGAAGAGCCATTGACCAAATTTACCCAAAAGAAAGTGAAGTTCCAATGGTCGGAGGCTTGTGAGAGGAGCTTTCAGGAGTTGAAGACCCGACTCACCTCAGCACTGGTGTTAACCCTACCTAAGGGTACCGATGGGTTTGTGGTTTATTATGATACTTCTAGAATCGACCTTGGTTCTGTATTGATGTAGCATGGTAAAGTTATAGCATACGCCTCCAGGCAGCTGAAGGTTCATGAAAGGAATTACGCGACCCATAATCTTGAATTAGCGGCAGTGGTATTTGCTTTAAAGATATGGAGACACTATTTGTACGGGTCCATGTAAATGTGTTTACAGACCACAAGATCCTACAATATGTGTTTACACAAAAGACCTAAATCTGGGCCAAAGGAGGTGGTTGGAGCTACTCAAGGATTATGACATGAGTGTCCTTTACCATCCGGGTAAGGCCAATGCAGTAGCAGACACACTTAGTAGACTCTCTATGGAGAGTGTGCCCCATGTAGATGAGGGGAGGATGGAGCTAGTGAAGTATGTGCATCGACTTGCAAGGTTGGGAGTTCATTTGGTTGACTCAAATGATGGTGGTGTTATAGTTCAGAACTGGTTAGTCATACTAGGTGACTGATGTGAAAGCTATACAACACGAGGACCTTATTTTGGTAAATTTAAAGGAAGCCGTTCAGAATCAGAAGGTAGAGGTCTTCTCCAAGGGTAGATGGTGTGCATCGTTATCAGGGTCGCTTGTGTGTCCCAGACATTGGTGATTTAAGAAATCGGATGTTGCAGGAGGCTCACGGTTCCAAATATTCGATACATCTAGGTTACACCTAGATGTACCGTGACCTACGAGAAGTCTGTTGGTGGAATGGCATGAAGAAGGACATCACAGAATTTGTAGTAAGTGTCCAAATTATCATCAAGTGAAGCTAGAGCATCAGAGACTGGGAGGTGTGCTTCAGGACATCAACATCCATACTTGGAAGTGGGAGGAGGTTAATATGGACTTCATCACAAGGTTTCCTCGCACTCTTCGGATGGTATGACTCCATTTGGGTGGTCGTGGATAGGTTGACCAAAGCCGCTCATTTTCTACCGGTCAAAATCGCTGATTCCGCAAAGGATTTTTCCAAACTATACATTGGGGAGCTAGTTCGATTGCATGGAGTGCCCTTTTCCATCATATCAGATAGAGGTACACAATTTACCTCTCAGTTTTAGAGGTCGTTTCAAAGGGGACTTGGTACTCAGGTCAAGCTTAGTACAACATTTCACCCGCAAACGGATGGTCAAGCGGAGCGGACAATCTAGACTGTCGAGGACATGCTGAGAGCATGTGTGATTGACTTCAAGGGTATTTAAGATGACAATTTGCCTCTTATTGAGTTTGCATACAATAACAACTATCATTCCAACATTCAGATGGCTCCGTTTGGGGCTCTCTATGGGCGAAGATGTAGATTTCCTATTGGTTGGTTTTAACTCGGAGAAGATGCGATGATAGGACCAGATTCATTCCATGAGGCTATAGAGAAAGTTCAGCTCATACAGTATAGGTTGAAAACAACTAAAAGTCTCCACAAGTCCTATGCTGATGTAAGGAGGAGGGAACTTGAGTTTGAAGTTGACGATTGGGTGTTTCTGAAGGTGTCTCCCATGAATGGAGTAATGACGTTTGGAAAGAAAGGGAAACTTAGTCCCCGTTATGTTGGCTCGTACCAGATTGTGAAATGGGTTGGCAAGGTTGTCACGCCCCGCCCTGGGGGGTATGACTGGCACCT
>JACEIK010003732.1:119245-146935 GCA_018107945.1 Datura stramonium | reverse complement strand
GAAATTAGTGCAGCTACTAATCCAAATCTGATTGGGTTGAGCTAATAGTGGCTAGAGGTTTGATAAAACTCTAGTAAGAGGTATTTATAAAGCTGAAAAGCTGTAATTACCCATTTCCCTAAGATTATTTACACTTATTGAACTTATAAGATGACCTATATGTCCCTATCTAGTTAGTATATCATCTACACCACACCTCTAGTCTTTCACACTCTTGTCGACAACCTTGGTGATTTTGTTATTAGAGTCAACCAAATTAGCAAATATAATCTACTAAAAATTCCAATCTCCCAAAAATTATTTGTTTTTATGTTAATTCTAAGTGGTGCAAGATAACTTCAATTTCTCAACTGACACTTGTAATTATCACTCACTAGTCCTTGTGGGATTCGACCCCCTCGTCGGGTTACTTGTTTTGATACTTCAGTCGTGTATACCCTTCCTATGAGGAGTATATTTTAGACATTATTAGGTAATAAGGAGAGAATTGGTACCTCATGCTTGAACTGAGCTAGAAGGGAAAAGATGCAAGTATCTAATCATCGTATCTACTTCAGCTTCCCTTGTAGCTCCCTCAACAAGCTGATTCCTCCATAAAACCTTCACTGAAGCTACCTCCTTGTTCCTCAACCTCTGAACCTGACGATCAAGGATCTAAACCAAAACTTCCTCATTGATAAGGTTGTTATTCACATCAATGCTCTCTATCGGGACAACTAGAGCTAGATCCCCAATGTAGTTTTTTAGCAACGACACATGGAAAAATTGGATGCACCAAAGCTAACTCCACTGGTCGCTCCAACTCATATATCACTTTGCAAACTCACCTCAGAATCCTATAAGGACCAATATATCATAGGCTAAGCTTCCCTTTCTTACCAAGCCTCATAACTCCCTTCATGGGAGACAACTTCAAAAACACACAATCATCACTTCAAACTCAAGTTCTCTCCTCCTAACATTCACATATCATTTATGATGATTTTGAGCTGTTTTCAACCCTTCTCTAATAAGCTAAACCTTCTCCATAGCCTCATGAACTAAATCAGGCACTACCATTATAGCCTCACCTACCTCAAACCATCCAATAGGTGACCTACACCTCCATCTATAAAGAGCCTCAAAAGGGCTATCTAAATGCTAGAATGGTAACTTTTGTTGAATGCAAACTCAATGAAAGTCAAGTGATCATCCAAACTACCCTTGAAATCAATCACGCAAGCTCTTAATATGTTCTCCACGGTCTGAATGGTTCACTTGACTTGACGATTAGTCTGTGGGTGGAAAGTTGTGTAAGCTTCTCCTGGGTACTAAGGCTCTTCTGAAACGATCTCCAAAACTGAGAGGTGAACTGAGTACCCCTATTTGAGATGATAAACAATAGAAACTAATGTAATTAAACTAACTCCTGAATGTACAATCTAACCTAATCCTCAGCTGAGTCTATAGTCTTAACCGGTAGGAAAAGTGTTGACTTGGTCATCTAGTAAACTACTACCCATATAGAGTCATGTTGTTGGTGTGTATGAAGTAACCCTATAATGAAGTCCATATTTATCCTATAGTATATCTCCCGGCCTCTGATGCTCAACCTTCACCTGCTGGCAATTCGAACACTTAGCAACAAACTTTGGAAAATGTCCTTTATGCTAGTCCACCATTAAGGCCTATCACTACAATCATCTTGTGGCTCCTCTATAGTTTATACTATCCAAGAACTTCTTGTCTCCCTGATATAACTAAAAACTGCATTTTATAAAATTCTACATACCAAGCCTCTAAGGCATAAATAGAAAGTCATTCTGAACATACACATTGCAACCATCATTGCTGTCTTGGGTGAACATACATAAGGCTTAGAGTAAGGAAATTGTAAGCACGAATCTTTAAGGAAATCTAAGTTGAGCATATCCATGATGTAGCATGATCCTATTAGCCGTTAAGGCAAATCTAAAGGACTAAATTCATAAAGCTTAGTATACTGGGAGGCGTGAGTTTACGTACCTAATTGGTTTCACGTCATGATGCTAGATTTATAGAATCATAGAGTAAGACTAGGATCGCGGTCTAAAGCGATTATCTATCATTCTGGAAACCTAAACATAAGCATGAGTAGAGTTTAATGTTGACTGAAACATAGGGGAAGACACCTGAATAGGATGGATCAACATCCCATAGATACCATTTTTGGAAATTCTCTACTAGAATGGAACACTCAAAACTTGACTTGGTCCTTCAACTTATCATCTCCAACTTAGGTCAAAGTCATTATCCTAAGGCCCTTGGATCCTTTCTTAAGGCTAGGATAACATTACTAACTCTTGACTTTCCATTTTCCTCTAAAGCTATCACTGAGGGCTTCATACTTATAACCATTTCATACCAACCACGGGGTAAATCTCATACTAGCATGCTAAAAGGGATCTAATACTTATACTGTAGCTCCTGGGCCTAAAAACATGCAAGGATCAATCTGAGAAGCTCATAACATACCTTTGAATATATCCGGAGCTGGCCACTATCTACACTAGATAGTTGGCCCTGCTAAGATTGGCGAGCTACTGGAGCTGCTGAAATGGTAGCCTTAGTTCCCCCATGTTCGGTTGAAGGGAAAATCCTGATTCTATGGCCTACCAAACCACACCCATAGTAGCTCTTCTTACCAGGCAAACACTTCTTGAGTTGTTTTTTCCCACAATTCTAGCAAGTTGGCCAACTTAATGAAGTTGCTGGAGGGGTTTCTAGGGCACGACTTCTCTTGTCACCCTACTTGGCTGATGGGCAGTCTCTAAGTTTATGACCGGACTTTCCACACCAAAAGCAAGCATCTGAACCCGAAAAGTACTTCTATATGGTTCTTTCCACATCCCTTGCAAGCTGGGTATGTAATCTCCCTTACTCAGTACTTGCTCCCCTATGCTGGAGCTAATGACCCCCGGTGGAGCTGAGAGTGATTTCCACTACCTGACCTTCCCTGGGAAAACTCAAAATTGCTAGTTCTTGCTCTCTTGTTCTCTCCTTCTCTTTCCTTAAACCTCCCACCCGCCTTTGAAATGTAAATCTTAGATGGACCCTTTTTAGTGAACTGTCGAGCCTTAGTAGCTGTCATCTCTCCAATAGTGTTTGCAGGTGCAATTGCTTACTGGTAAAGTTGGGTGGCCATGGCGTGCATCACTGTTCTAAAGGCAGCCCCGAGCTCCGCATTTAACTTTCCCACTAAGGGGGCGTACTGGAGTTGGTAGGGCTGCCTAATTCCCAGTGCTGGTTTCTTTTTTGTTGGCTCTTCTAGGAGGCATTTTCTACAAACGCATATAACACGAGTTAGAAGAGTAAGAGAGTTGTACTTCACAACACGATATAGAATTATGAAAGAAGAGAAATTTCCTAAAACATCTCGTAGCCTCTTCCCCATAAGTGTTGGTCTTTTAACACCCATGGAAAAGACTCTACCTAATGCGGCTTTCTGACACCCTAGGAAACACCTAAACCTAATGCTCTAATACCATGTTTGTCACGACCCAAGCGTAGACCCCGGACTGAGACACGGGACCTAGAACTATGAAGGGCTCCAAGTTAACCCATGGCACATACATAACATGAAAGAGAAGATATCTAAAGTGGAAATGAATCATAGCATAAGATAAAGAGGAAGTTTAAATGTTATAAAGTATGAACAAGGACAACATGTCACAACGCGGAACCATCTAATACATAACTATCTGAAAAGCCTCTAGTCATAAGATGAGCTGATGGGACAACACTCCTAACTAGCTTGCTAGGTCTGAAATTGAAAGAGATAACAAAACATAGCAAACTATCAAGTRTCCTCAGAAGATGAGGACTCACGCAACARGGACTAAGTTAGATTGGGTTTGGAGCGGAGCTAATATTTGGGCTAAGACTGATCGCCTGAACCTATATCCTGAGATGATATAACATAGAATATTCGGTCAGATCTTTAAATGTACTGAGTATGTAGAGTAAGTAAAACATGTTAGTAAAATGATAGTCGGAAATCATGAGTATAAAATAAGCTAGAACATGAGAGTAAGGATGACATGCTAAAAAAATAATATTCTTGAAGTAATCATAAGCATGAGTTATTCATCATAAGCTGATACATAATGACCCAAGATTTTCGAAAGAAAATCATCTGATTTAACATTCTTGAAATCATAAGTAAAAGCTCATAAAGGATCAATGGGTCAAATACATTATAAAATATAATATTGTAAGTCATGAACATGAATAACTTAAAATATGAGGAACAATGGGAGACTCATAATAACCGACATCCATCATGATAGAGCTTACATGATGCCCAACTATCTCACTGAAGTTGGTAGAGCCGTTCCAATCTTTCCAAGCCAAGGAACTATTAAGGCATGATATCACTTGTGAATCCCCGTAGAGTTTGAACATGAATATGTACCTACCGTGACATGTAGTTATGAGACCTGAGTTTCCAGAACCCCCGACCTACTCGGTACTAGACACTACTCCCATAAACATACACATGTCTTGTAAAGATCATCGTGAAACATGCTTGATATTACACAGGCTTGACTAAATCATGAAATCATAATCATTCTTGAATAAGTAGTAATAACTTGAATTTATAGATTCATAATCTTAAAACTCATAAAAATCATACATAATTGGGTGAAATCATCATAAACTTAAAAACAGAGATTCATGAGAAATTCTTGTAGAAAACATGTAGTATGATCATAAAATATATAAGGAACTTGAAATCATAAGAGAATCATGGAGTTTCATTCAACTTGGGTCTAACCCTAGAAATTTCCAATTTGAAACTTGAAGAGTATAGATCATGAAATTGAACTTGAAAAGGGCATGAGGGTGGAATAATTCCCCCATTCATAACACTGCATACCTGGGCAATTGGTTCTTTAACTTATCTTGAAGACCCAAGAGGATTTGGGAAGTTAGAGGTGATGAACCCTAGCTTTTTCTTGAGACGAAAATCAAATCTATAGATGTTTGAAGGGAATGAGGATTTAGACTAGGTTAAACCCTTTAATACGACCCTTAGAATGTTTAAAACAACAACATTTAGGAGTTAAAATCATATAAAATTACTAAAATACCCCTAAAGAGTCGCACTTAAGAATCTGCCTGCCAATCGTCACGGGTCGTACCATGACTCGTGGTGACATACCATGGGTCGTGGTGTGCAAATCTGTGGCTTCTGGGTGGCTTAATAGCTTTCTAAAACTATTGCTACAGGTGCTTAGTACAAGTCTTATCTACATACCACGAGTTGTACCATGAATCGTGGTGACTAGGCTGGTCCTGTCCATCAAACCTGATAGTGCTTCACTAAACTGGCCATAACATTTTACTTCGAACTCCAACTGATGCAAGGTTGGATGCTTTGGAAAGAAGACTCAAATCTCTTCAATTTGATATGCTGGATAACCCAAAAGACTTCATATAATGGGAGTTATGATTATTTAAATTTGACCTTTGTAAGAACATACGTGAAACTCGATCGGTACGAAGGCTCTCAATTCAACTTTGTGCTAGAGGTTCCTTATGACCTTAATTTGCATTCAATGAACTTCTCAAACTTAAGAATTGATATTAAAACCTTGTTTTCATAAAATTTATCAGGTTTGGATCTACCCACATACCTAAAATGATTTTAAAGTTAGCCTGAATGTCTGAGGTGTTACAATATCTCAACTCACGAACAGATGGTAAGAACCGTACCATCATCCTACGATCTTTTACATGTGCTCGTACCTCCCAAGCCACATTGGTCATTCTCTAACATCCTTTCTAAGACCCTTCAATATGACC
Organism: Datura stramonium; assembly: GCA_018107945.1. Lineage (NCBI taxonomy): Eukaryota > Viridiplantae > Streptophyta > Magnoliopsida > Solanales > Solanaceae > Datura > Datura stramonium. The sequence goes on along the minus strand of JACEIK010003732.1, from coordinate 141,109 downwards.
CGTACTTTCCTAGCATGAGTTATGGGATCCTTTCATGGTTTCTTGGCCATCCCCTAACACCTCTCTCAATCTCCTACAATGGAACTTAGGTATGACCCCTAGTGACCTTGTATCACTCGTGACATCCAGTCGTAGTTCCTCTATCTTTATCTGTTGAAACTTCTTGATCTCTCAGTACAAGTCCTGGTATGATTCGTACCAAGGACGTACTGGCCAGTACTGTGGATCGCACTGAGACATTTCTTAGTTTTCTCCACTTGATCAAAATTCAAATACCGAGTCTGGTCTTAGGAACTTTTGGGATATTACAAATGGTTACTTCTTCCTTGAGTGTCCCAATTCTTGATATTATGCTTGATATTCTTGAATCCGGTAATGATCTTACATATGAGAACACTTTGAATAAAGTTATTTTGTGTGACACCTTTCTTTCTTAACTACTTATGATGATGCCCATACTTGTGTGGAGGGCATACTTTATGTGGGTAGGGAATCTAAAAAGTTCTTAGTTGTTTTGTTAGCCAATATTAGTGGATATGCTTTTATTTTGACCCTAGTGACACTTTGAAAGTGTGTAAGTTGGTCACAGTACCATCTTGGACTAACCAAATTTTTAGTGCTTCACGTGGAAGCTTATGCTTGATGAGAATAGTTGATGCTTGGTTATCACAAGTTTTTGAATTCTTGGCATGCTGGTAGATTTGTTAAAGTTTATGCAAGCCCTTATGCTATGATGTCCTTGTGGTTGTTTATCTTCCCTTATGGTATTGCAAGGTAGAGATTCGAGTTCGAATCCTTTTCAGAAAAGGAAGAATGATGCAAGTTGAGCTTCATCAAAATTTTGCACACCAAGCCGAGATAAGGAGTTTGTAGAGTTTCAATGAGTCACCGTATTGAAGGTTTGGAGGGTGTGTGGAATGAATACATGAAGCTCAAGATCCACTTGGAAAACTACTCAGAGTAGTGAGAAAATGGTTATATATGCAAAGAGGCTATTCTTAAAACATAAGCCCTTATGCCTAAGAAGACCCTTGTTTCATTAAGGATATTTTTGTAATAATTAAATTAGGCTATAAATGGTGGATAATAGCTCATTTAGTTTTAGATTATTTGATATGTCGAATTTTCATGAATTGAGTAAACTCTTGGGAGAGTCGAAGGTTAAGGCCTATGGTACTATTCAATGTTGATGAGATTTGTTGCTTGAGGATTCAATTCTTTTGAGGATCATCTTTATAGTTTAGGTGCTTGTTCAGATTCCTTAATTTAAGGTTTAAGTTTTTTATTGCTATTATTTCAATTAATTCTATTCTTGTGTCTTGCTTTCTATCCTTCTATCTTTAATTCTTGTTCTTATGCTGTCTCAGGAAATCCACATTGGGAACACACAACAGGTCCTGATATCAGATCACACCATCTCCCCCTTGGGAGAATACCTCCATTTTCTACTTGTGGACAACTTCCTTCAACTTTAGAAGAATAGGATCATCATCTTATTTTTCCTTAACTTCCGCCACCAAAGAAGATTTTGAACTATTCTGGACAGATATCACACCATTTGTGGAGTCTGCAAGGCGGACCCCTAAACGAACAAGTCTGTGGACATCTCTAACTAACTCCTTCTTTCCCTCTTAAATTTGAGCTATACTACCCATGGATGACCTGCTAAAGGTATCAGCCACAACATTGGCTTTACCCAAATGGTACAAAACACTCATGTCATAATACTTGAGAAGTTCAAGCCATCTTCTCTCCCGAAGATTAAAGTTCTTTTGAATACATACTGGAGGCTCTTATGGTCAGTGAACACATCAACATGGACGCCATACAAATAATGCCTCTAAATCTTTAGGTCAAAACCTATCGCAGCTAGCTCAAGGTCATGAATCAGATAATTCTTTTCATGGACTTTAAGCTGATAGAAGCATAAGCGATAACCTTTCCGTGCTGCATCAACAAGCACCCAAGGCTAACTCTAGAGGCATCGCAATAGAMTACGAACCCATCTGTACCTTCTGGCAGAGTCAAAACCAGAGTTGAAGTGAGTCGATTCTTTTAACTCTTGGAAGCTCTTCTCAYAAGAGCTGGACAACTTAAACTTGACCTTCTTYTRAGTCAATTAGGTTAAAAGAGAAGCTATAGATGAAAACTCTTCTAAAAACCTCCTGTAATAGCCWGCTAAACCCAAAAAGCTTCTAATGTTGGAGGGAGTGATAGGTCTAGGCCAGTTCTTCACCATTTCCCTTCTTTCAGCAATCTACCTAAACACCTTCACTAGCGACCACATGCTTGAGAAATGTAACTGACTTCAGCCAAAACTCACACTTGCTAAATTTGGCAAACAACTGGAGGTCCTTAAGAGTTTGCAACATAATTCTCAAATGATCAACATATTCCTCCTTACTCCGAGAGTAGATGAGGATATCTTCTATGAAGACAATGACGAACATATGAAAGTACTACTTGAATACCCTATTCATCAAATTCATAAAAGCAGCAGGAGAATTTGTTAGTCCAAAAGACATAACTACAAATTTGTAGTGACCATACCGAGTCCTGAAGGTTGTTTTAGAATGTCACATTTTCTAACTCTGAGATGATGGTAACTGGATCTGACATCTATCTTAGAGAAGCAACTAGCACCCTGAAGCTGATCGAACAAGTCATCAGTCCTAGGAATGGGATACTTGTTCTTGATTGTGACGTTTTTCAACTGAAGGTAGTCGATGGACATTCTGAGAGAACCGTCTTTCTTACATACGAAAAGGATTGGAGCACACCATGGGGGAAATATTGGGCCTGATGAAACCCTTATCTAGAAGATCTGTTAATTGTTCCTTCAACTCTTTAAGCTCAGTTGGAGCCATTCTGTAAGAAGGAATGGATATTGGCTGCATATCTAGAAGAAGGTCTATCCCAAAGTTGATCTCCTGCTAGGGAGGGACTTCAGGCAGATTCTCTAGGAACACTTCCGGGAATTCACAAATAACTAGGACTGACTGAAGAGTTGGGTTACAGACTTAGAATCCCTCACCCGAACTAGATGTCATATACAACTTTTGGAAATTATCTCTCTGCCTTAAGGTAAGAAACAAAACGACCTATAAGCACTATGGAACTACCCTTCCATTCTAAGATGGATTCACTTGGAAACTAAAATTCTACTACTCTAATTTTGTAGTTGATCAAGTAATAACAGGAGTATAGCCAATCCATTCTAAGAATGACATCAAAGTCGGTCATTTGTAACTCTATTAGGCAGCTGTGGTTATTTTTTGGAGAACTGAAATCGGGCAATTTCTACATACTCTTCTTACTATGATTGACTTACCAATAGGAATAGAGAGTTAGAATGATTCTAAGAGGCATTCGAGATTGACACCAAAATCTATTGCAACATATATGGCCCCTGGATCTTACAACATACAAGGTGAAAGACTTGTAACATACCCGTGACCACATCTGGTGAGTTCACCCGATCTTGGCATGAAGAGAGTGCATAAAATAGATTCTGACACTGTCCACCACTTGCACTAGATGAGACACCCTGCAGGGATGAGCGAGCTGCTGGAGATGCTGAAGAGGTGACTTGGGTATGCCCACTGACATCGCCCTATTTGGTTGATGGACAATCTAAGAGTTTGTGATCAGGCTTACCACACCAAAAACAATCTTTCTTGCTGAGCAAAAACTCCTTAGGGTGGTTCTTCCCACTCTTCTTGCAAACTGGGAAGGTATGACCTCTTGACATATTCCCCTAAGACCTAGAGCCTGGTGCTTTCTCCCTTTGTTCCCTTCTGGATCTGGGTGATGGAACACTAACTGAAGAGGGTGCTGGAGTTGACAACTTCTAATGGGGCTGTGAGCGATTTCCACCACCTGACCTCTATTATGAGAACTCAAAATTTCCAGTCCTGACCCTTTTATTTTCTCTTTCCTTTCCTTAAACTTCTCTTCCTCAATCCCCTGTGCGTAGATCATGGGGCATGAATAATTAAGTTTAATTGCCTAGAAATTCAAAATCAATAATATTATAATCAATTTAAATCTCAAAAGATGATCAAAGTCCGTAGATTATGATAAGATTTCAAAATCCCAAAACCCATAATTAAATTATTAGGTTTTACATAAATCAAATACAAAACCTCATGAGTTTTTTATAAATTTAAGTAAAATCATAGAGTAGGGGCATGGGTGTGAAAGAATTCACCCATTGATGGCCTTACATACCTAGGATTGCTAGTTCTAAACCTCACTTGATGACCCAAGAAGAAATTGCAATGGATTTGATGAATTCTAGGCTTGAATCACTCCCTTAATTCTTCTACCTTGCATGCTTGAAAGAATGAAGTGAAATCTGAACTTAACCCCTTTAAATTTCCCTTTTCATAACCCAAAACGTTGTAGTTTAGGCCTTAGAATATTATGAAATTACGTAAAAGCCCTTACTAATTCATAGGAAAATAATTGCCAGGGGGTCCCAACGAGGGACCTAATGACTCATCATGAAGGGCCATGACTCGTCAAGTCACTCGTCAAATACACCGGATAACATATCTCTATGGGCTCGTAAACGGCGACATAACGACTCGTTACTGGTGGCCACGAGTCGTTGCCACCCCTCGTCAAGTGCACTGCCTCCCTTATGCCAATTATTTAAAATCTCACCCAACAACTCACACGACTCGTTGCCTGGCATGATGAGTCGTGGTCTCCTTCCGTTAAGTACACTGGTCAATCCTTCCATTCTATTTTTCAACTTTACCCCACGGTTGACTTGACGACTCATGATGGCTGACCATGAATCATTACCTCGCCTGTGGGGACCCTATCCTTCCTTTCATCCAGTCCTCCCCACGAGTCACCTGACGACTCGTGGGTTCTCCTCACGAGTCGTCCAATGACTTGTCCTGTGCCTGCAACCTAGATTTTTAGTTTTTCCCGCGTTTCACTCTTGGGTCCGATCTTTGAATTCTCGGGGTATAACAATATCTCCCCCTTTGGAAAATTCGTCCTTGAATGTTAGAAACAAGCAAAAAACAGAGATATATAATTATCATACTCAAATACTGATCATTTAACCAAAATTCTTACGGAATGACTATCTCCGATTAATAACACATAGCTAAGCTAATCTCATGCTTCACATACACATTCATACACATAAAAGAAACTTGAACACATGAACTGAACATGAAAACTAAATAAAGTCATAGGGCATCACTGATACCTCAAGTTGAAACTAAACCGATAGAGAATAGATGTGGGTATTTGTCCATCATATCTGCTTCGGCTTCTCATGTAGCTCCCTCAACATGCAGATTTCTCCATAAGACCTTAATTGAAGCTACTTCCTTGTTCCTTAGCTTACGAACTTGACGATCTAATATTTCCACTAGAACTTCTTTATAGTTGAGGTTGTCTCTTACACTAATACTTTCAACCGGAACCACTAAAGCTGGATCTCCCAAGCACTTCTTCAAAAGAAACACATGAAACACGGGATGTACTGAAGATAACTCTGATAGCAAATCCAACTCATACGCCACCTTACCAACTCTTCTCACCACTCTATAGGGGCCTACATATCGGGGACTGAGTTTCCCTTTCTTTCAAAACCGCATGACTTCCTTCATGGGAGATACCTTGAGAAATACCAAGTCGTCCACATCAAACTTCAGATCCCTTCTCCTCACATTAGCATATGATTTCTGACGACTCTGAGTGGTTTTCAACTGGTCCCTTATCAACTGGACCTTTACCATGACCTCATAAACCGAATCAGGTCTTATCATGGCTGCCACACAAACCTCAAACCATCCGATGGACGATCTACACCTTCACCTGTAAAGAGCCTCGAACGGTGCCATCTGGATACTGAGTGATAGCTGTTATTATAAGCAAACTTGATTAAGGGAAAATCATCATCCCACCACCTTTAAAATCCATAACACATGCCCTCAATATGTCCTCAAGAGTCTGGATTGTTCGCTCAGCTTGGCCATCCGTTTGCGGTTGAAAGGCTGTATTGAGCTTGACTTGAGTCCCAAGTCCCTTCTGAAAAGACCGCCAGAACTGGGAGGTAAATTGAGTACCTCGGTCTGAAATAATAGACAAGGGCACTCTATGAAGTCGAACCAACTCTCGAATATAAAATTTTGCATAATCATCCGCTGAATCTGTGGTCTTGACCGGTAGAAAGTGTGCAACCTTGGTTAACCTGTCTACCACCACCCAAATGGAATCATAGTGTCGTCGAGTACGAGGTAGGCCTGTAATGAAATCCATGTTAATCTCTTCCCACTTCCATATGGGAATGCTAATATCCTGAAGTACTCCTCCTGGCCTTTGATGCTCGACTTTCACTTGCTGACAGTTTGGACATTTGGCTAGGAACTTTGCAATGTCCTTCTTCATACCATCCCACCAATAGATTTCTCGAAAGTCCCCATACATCTTCTTGGATCCCGGATGGATAGAACTTTGGGTACCATGTGCCTCATGCATTATCCGAACTCTCAAATTATCAACGTCTGGGAAACATAATCGATCCTGGTATCGTAGAACACCATCTCCCCCTTGGGAGAAAACCTCTACCTTCTTACTCCGCACCGTTTCCTTCAGCTTCCTCAAAATCAGATCCTCATATTTCTTAGATTTGACATCAACCACCAAAGACGATTCTGACCCATTCTGCATAACAACGCTGTCATCGGTCGAGTCGATCAATCTAACTCCCAACCTTACAAGTCGGTGAACATATTTCACCAACTCCTTCTTTCCCTCATCCACGTGGGACACACTCTCCATAGAGAGCCTACTAAGTGCATCTGCAACCACATTTGCCTTGTTCGGGTGGTAAAGAATACTCATATCGTAGTCCTTTAATAAATCCAACAACCTCCTTTTCCAAAGAATGAGATCCTTCTGAGTGAACACATATTGCAAGCTCGTGTGATCCGTGAACACGTCCACGTGGACCCCAAACAAGTAATGCCACCATATCTTCAATGAAAACACAACCGCGGCCAATTCAAGATCATGGGTCAGGTAATTCTTTTCGTGAACTTTCAGCCGTCTTGAGGAATATGCTATCACCTTCCCATGCTGCATCAACACACACCCGAGCCCAACTCACGAAGCATCACAATACACCACAAAGCCATTCGTACCCTCAGTTACTGTTGTCACGACCCGAAAGGGGCCCGGATTGTAGATACGGGATAAGGGACCCCGAGAGACCACAACTCGACCCATGGAATAACACTCAACTAACTCATTCAATAAACATGAAGAAAACATAACTATAATTCAGCGGAAGTCTCATACAACAACACATCAGAATAATATCCGAAACAATACATACATAAGTCCGAAAGCCTCTAGTCTAGATGAGTTAATGGGACAAGACCCCAACTAACTCCACAAAATATGAAACTGAGATACGACATGAAATTAAAAGTCTAGTCCTCAAAAGATGAGGATTCACCACTCACGCAGGTGCTAACTCCAATAAGAGATTATGAATGGGGCTGAACCTGGGAAACGGATCCTGCATCATGAAACGATGCAACATAGAGAGTATACGGTCAGTACGTGAAATGTACCGAGTACGCAAGGTAAGTAAAACTGCTTAAGTAAAATAAATCATTTAAAACATTTCATAACATATCATAAGCTTTTAAGTGTAATAGAAGGCTACACGCATTCATTCTGAAATCGTACTCTTATCATAACATGACCATGCATAGCTTTAGAACATCATAATTGACTCGAATGACTCAAAGATGAAACATAATATTTATATCGAAAGCTAAACAATAAGTCAAACCTTGGTTTTTGACATGCGCATAAGTAATCATCATGAGTAATGAATATGCAAATCCAAATAATATAGACAGTGGGAGACTCGTCACTTAACTGATATACCAAGATAGAGCTTACGTGGTCCCAACTATCACACTCAAGTGGGTAGAGCCTTCCATAACCTTTCCAGGATGATGGACGATACCATGATATCGATATTAAGCTGAAGGGCCAATCGGGCACGCAATGCTCTACATCGTATATAACGAGGCCCAACATCGTCTATTGACGAAGCTCAACATTGTCTATTGACAAAGTTCAACATCGTCCCTTGACGAAGCTCAAGATGAAATCATGCATAACTGAACATCATATGAAATGAACCTCAACATTGTCTATTGAAAAAGCTCATAATTAAATCATGCATAGACACTATCATATAGATATGAAGCTCAACATTGACCTACATCTCAATTATGAATTCATGCATATAGGAGGCTTTTTTCGAAAATATACCACAAGCTCAATCATAGGAGGGAGCATCTACTCCAAATCATGTGGTAAGCGACATGTGGAAATATTTACTCAACATACCAGTAGCTAGAATTTATAATAAAAATTGGAAAATTGCACTTCAAACAATGTGATAAGCTTATGTCGGGAAAATCATCACTTTAAATCAACATGTGAGCATCACCCAAAGCTTTATTATACTTGGATCTAATCAATTCATTTTGAAAACAACAACATAATCATGGGTAGTTTTATAAACATGCTTTCCATCATTAAATCTCATCATCGTTATACATTCAACATCATTCTCTTCTTCATGAACTTCTCATCCATGGGCATTCAATTTAATAATTTCGAAATCACTATTTGGATTGAAAACAATTTGAAATCTCCCAAGCTTCACAATTCATCATTATAAACATAATCTGATCATGCCCATGTATAGAGATTAAAGAATTATATAATTGGGTAAAACCCCATTCTTGATCATAGGCAATTCNCATTCTTGATCATAGGCAATTCATCATGTTTTGATAGAAATTGGGCATGGGTGTGGAAGGAGACACCCACTCATAGCCTTACATACTCGGGGATGGTGAACTCTAACACCCTCTAATTTCCCAGCTGAGATTCTAATTGAAAACCTTGAGATTTAGCCTTGAATCCCCTCTTCAAACCTTCAAACTTGCATGCATGGGGAGAATGGTTTAGAATAGGTTTTCCCCTGCTAAAAACCCACTAAAACGAGCCTTGAACGGTGTAGTATAGGCCCCTAGGATCTAGGAATTACGGAAAAGTCCTTACTAAAATCGCTGAAATTAACTCTCAGGGGATCCTAACGGACGACCTGACGACTTGGTACCAAGGCCAATGACTCGTTAGGTTGCTCGTCAAGTACACTGGATAACAGGTCTGCTGTGGCTCATACAGGGAACTTAACGACTTGTTCCTTGAGACCACGACTCGTGGTCACCTTCCGTCATGTACACTTCCTTAGCATTTAATAAAATTCCCTTTGCTTAACCATGAATGACCTCACGAGTCATTAGGACAGACCACGACTCGTGGGGTATCTTCTGTTAAGTACACTAGACAACTCCTCTATCTATTGTCCCACACCACCCCATGATTGACATGACTCGTGGTGGCTGACCACAAGTCGTTACCTCACTCATGTGGACCTCAATCCTTTATTTTCCCCAGGCCTCCCCATGAGCCACCTGACGACTCGTGGGGTCTCCTCATGAGTCGTCCAACGGCTCGTCTTGTTCTTGCAACATCAATTTCATAATTTTCCCCGTTTGACTCTCGGGTCTGATCCTTGGGTTCTCGGGGTATTACACAATATCTCCCTTTTGAGGACATTCGTCCCCGAATGTTAGAAACACACAAAAAACTCTGAAACAAGTAATCCTCATACGGAAATACTGATTATTAAAATCGAAAATTGACGGAATGACTACCTCTGAAAAGAACTACATAGATGAAATGAATTCAGGCATCACATACATCTATCATAACATAAATCAAACTTGCGCACATGACTTGAATGTGGACACTGATTAGAGAATTAGGGCAAAAACTGATATCTCAAATTGAAACTGAGCCATTAGGGAATAGGCGAGGGGATTTAGCCATCCTAGCCACTTCGTCTTCCCATGTAGCTCCCTCAACATGCTGGTTTCTCCACAACACCTTCACCGAAGCTACATCTTTGGTCCTCAACCTCCGAACCTGATGATCCAAGATTGCAACTGGAATTTCCTCATAACTGAGGCTATCTCCCACATCAACACTCTCCACCAGGACAATTAAAGATGGATCACCCAAGCATTTTTTCAAGAGCGATATACGAAAGACGGGATGAGCTAGAGATAACTCTAATGGAAAGTCCAACTCATACGCTACCTTACCAACTCTTATCATAGCCCGGTAGGGGCCAACATATCGGGGACTGAGTTTCCTTTCTTTATGAACTGCATGACTCCCTTTAGGGGAGATACCTTTAAATATACCCAATCGTCCACCTCAAACTCCAAATCCCTTCTTCTCACATCCGCATATGAATTTTGATGACTTTGAGCAGTTTTTAGCATGTCCCTTATCAACAGAACCCTTATCATGGCATCATGAACCGAATCAGGTCCTATCATGGCTGCCTCACAAAATTCAAACCATCCGATGGGCGATCTACACCTCCGCCCATAAAGAGCCTCGAACGGTGCCATTTGGATGCTAGAGTGATAGTTGTTGTTATAAGCAAACTCGATCAAGGGCAAGTGGTCATCCCAACTACCTTTGAAATCCATCACACATGCCCTCAACATATCCTCGAGGGTCTGAATTGTTCGTTCCGCCTGGCCGTCTGTTTGCGTATGAAAGGTTGTATTGAGCTTAACTTGAGTCCCAAGTCCCTTTTGAAAAGAACGCCAGAATTGGGAGGTAAACTGACTACCTTGGTCTCAAATAATAGACAAGGGAACTCCATGAAGTCGAACCAACTCCAGAATATACAATTTGGCATAATCATCCGCTGAATCTGTGGTTTTGACCGGTAGAAAGTGTGAAACCTTGGTCAACCTATCGACCACCTCTCAAATGGAATCATAGTGTTCGCGAGTACAAGGCAGGCTTGTAATGAAATCCATATTAATCTCTTCCCACTTCCAAGTGGGAATGCTGATATCATGAAGTACGCCTCCTGGCCTTTGATACTCAACTTTCACTTGCTATCAGTTCGGGCACTTAGCTATTAATTCTTCAATATCCTTCTTCATGGCTTTCGACCAGTATACTTCCCGCAAGTCATGATACATCTTGGTGGCACCCGGATGAATAGAATACCTGGATCCATGTGCCTCATGCAATATCCGGTTCCTAAAATCATCAACATCTGGAACACATAGACGGCCCTGGTACCGCAGCACCCCATCTCCCCCTTGGGAGAAGATCTCTACCTTCTGACTTCTAACGGCTTCCTTCAGCTTTACTAAAATTGGATCCTCATCTTTCCTGGTCTTCACATCCGTCACCAAGGACGATTCTGATTCATTTTGCACAACAACACCGCCATTGGTCGAGTCGACCAATCTAACTCCTAACCTCAAAAGTCGATGGATATCCTTCACCTACTCTTTCTTTCCCTCATCCACGTGGGAAACACTCTCCACAGAGAGTCTACTAAGTGCATCCGCTACCACATTAGCCTTACCCCGGTGGTAAGGGACACTCATGTCTTAGTCCTTTGGTAACTCCAACCACCTCCTTTGCCAAAGATTTAGATATTTCTACGTGAACACATATTGCAAGCTCTTGTGATTCGTGAATACATCCACGTGGACCCATACAAGTAATGCCACCATCTCTTCAATGCAAACACCACCGCGGCCAATTCAAGATCATGGGTCGGGTAGTTCTTTTCATGAACGTTCAACTGCCTCGAGGCATATGCTATCACTTTCCCATGTTGCATTAACAAACACTTGAGTCCAACTCGCGAAACATCGCAATACACTACAAAGCCATCCGTACCCTCGGGTAGAGTCAACACTGGTGCTGAAGTGAGTCGGGTCTTCAACTCTTGGAAGCTTTTCTCACAAGCCTCCGACCATTGAAACTTCACCTTCTTCTGAGTCAACTTAGTCAATGGCGCAGCAATATATAAAAAACCCTTCACAAATCTCCAATAGTAACCCGCTAAGCCCAAAAAGCTCCTGATATCTGATGCGTTCACCGGTCTGGGCCAATTCTTTACCGCCTCGATCTTCTGGGAAACTACCTTTATTCCCACACTTGATACCACATGACCTATAAATGCCACCGAGTCCAACCAAAACTCACATTTGCTGAACCTTGCATATAACTGACGATCCTTGAGGGTCTGAAGCACTATTCTCAAGTGAGCGGCATGCTTCTCCTCGCTCCGACAGTATATAAGGATGTCATCAATGCACACAGTTACAAACATGTCCAAATATTCCTTGAACACCCTGTTCATTAGATCCATAAAAGTTACAGGGGCATTGATTAGTCGAAAATACATAACAAAAAATTCGTAGTGACCATACCGAGTCCTGAAAGCAATTTTTGGGATGTCACTCTCCCGAACCCTGAGCTGGTGATACTCGAACCTGAGATCAATCTTGGAGAAACACTTGGCTCCTTGAAGCTAGTCAAACAAATCATTGATCCTAGGTAAAGGATACCTATTCTTGATGGTGACCTTGTTCAACTGCTGATAGTCAATGCACATCTGAAGCGAACCATCCTTCTTTCGGACAAATAACATTGGTGCACCCCATGGAGACTTACTCGGCCTAATAAAGCCCTTATCTGGAAGGTCCTTTAGCTGATCCTTCAACTCTTTTAGCTCAGCTGGAGCCATTTTGTAAGGCGGAATAGATATAGGCTGCGTGTTGGGATGATCTATACCAAAATTAATCTCCCTCTCGGGAGGGACACCTAAAAAATCATCAGGAAAGACCTCTGGATACTCACGTACTAATGGTACGGACTGGATAGTCGGGGTCTCGGAATCCATGTCCTTCACCCTAACTAGATGGTACATGCAACCCTTAGAAATCATCTTTCTGTCCTTAAGGTAGGAAATGAATCGACCTATATGCACAACTGAACTACCCTTCCATTCTAACGCTGGCTCACCCGGAAATCTGAACTCTACTGACCGAGTCCTACAATTAACTGAAGCATAACATGCGAATAGCCAATTCATGCCAAGAATTACGTCGAAATTGGCCATGGCTAACTCTATCAAGCCTACTGAGGTCACCTTATGAAGGACTGAGACTGAGAAACCTCTATACACCCTTCTAGCTATAACTGAGTCACCAACTGGAGGGGAAACTGAGAAGGGCTTTGACAAAACATCGGGACCGACTCCGAAGCTACTATCTATATAGGGTGTTATAAGAGATAGGGTAGCCCCCAAATCTAACAAAGCATATACATCGACATGAAAAACTCTCAACATACCAATGACTACATCTGGTGAGGCTTCCTACTCCTGGTGAGTGGCTAAGGCATAGAATCTGTTCTGGCGCTGACTGCCAGCTGCACTAGTGGATGCCCCCTGATGTGCTGTGCTGTCATCCCCCAAAACTGGGGTAGGGAGCAACTTGCACTCAACCTCTACTTGCACCTGCGGCACGAACGCAGGTCCCCAAGCGAAGGAACGTCAGTACAAATGAAATGTACTGGTATGTAAGGCTGAAACTGTAAACATGAGATAACGATCCTGTAATAACATCCTCAACACATAAACATATAAAGGATAGATACAACTAGGAACTTTGCAACCATTAATTTATATCAACTCACTATAACATCAGTGACCTCAAGATAACTGAACTAGGAATAAGGAATTGTAACAACCTGGAATCCTGGAAACCGAAATCTAATAATAACTCTATAATGAAATGAAAATGCAATTAAGAAATGTACAAGAAAGAAACTATAACTGTAATGCCAGCTACCAGCCAACCACAAACCCATATATAAAATTTGTCCAGCCGGTGTACCACACCAGGGTAAAATAAAAATATCTCAAGCCAGTGTACCACACCAGGGTAAAATAAATATATCTCCAGTCAGTGTACCACACTGGGGTAAAATAAAAATATCTCTAGCCGGTGTACCACACCAAGGTAAAAATAAAAATTTCTCTAGCCAGTGTATCATACCAGGATAAAATAAAAATATCTCCAGCCGGTGTACCATACCGGGGTAAAAATAAAAACAAATCTCAATCGCGATCATAAATGGTGCTGATAGGGGTCATACAGACTATCTGAATACTGACAACCATGAAATATGTTGACTCAGTAACTATAACATGTGTAGGATCTTACCACGACCCCTAATGCTACAATTATGCCATACACATATAGGTCTTTCATTTAACATTTAAATACATACATAAGCTGTGAATTTAGACACACGTTCATGATTTTAAACATCTCCTAGCAATACTAACACGAGGAACAGATAGGAATAGCTTAACATAACAGTTTCTATTAACAATCTTAGCATTCATTTTGTGCTTATACTCGTTTGACTTTCATACTTTCATATCAATAATTGTGAGCATACCTCATTCGTTGCACATCATATCACATCTTGAGGTAACTTAACAGGAAGACATAACTTGCGTATCTCAAACTTGGAGCTCTTTAACATAAAAATTCTAAGCAACTGTCTAGGGGCTGCCTTAAGATAAATAAAGACTTATAGTTGTGATTTAAACAACATAGGAAAAGCTCATGTGAAACTTTGCAATATATGAGGAGCTTAGAAAAGCTTAGCGGCATTATAAAAAGTTTAGAAACATCCAAGAAAAAAAATCCTTTAAAACATGAAAAAGTTAATCCAACTCTTAGAAAAAACAATCAAAGATAATTTTTTTAAAAAGTACGATCAATAAATTCTCCTTAACTTGAGACACTATCTAAAAATATTCTATTCTAATCATTTCTTAAGAAGTTAACACTTTACTGACCTTTCATTAGCTTAACATAACTGAACATAAACAACTTTATTTATAACTTTTTTTGCTAAACGTCTTTAGAACAGGGTAAATCTTGCTAGCCATTTTCCTAACTCATTGACAATCGTAACACTTATCATCTAAGTTAACAACCTTTAGCTTTACTTTTCGTATTCATCATAAATTCTTTTCCAAATAGGATTCGTGATTCCCTACTTAATTATTTACTCTCGTGTTCATTATTCCAGCAATTCTTATATGCACTTACCTTTTTACGTAATTGCTACCTTATCTATTAAACATCGTTTTGCTCATATTTTAACGTTGCTCAAAGGTTTTCGGAAATCAACTACAGGCAGAGAGCATATAACTCACATATTACCTTAAAAGGTCTAACATTTACTTTATCTTTCCTTTGCTACTAGCGCCTCAACTTTCACACTTGAGTTAACCTCCTTACACATATACAACTTTCAAAGAACGTGCAACGTGTCTACTTAAAGACTTAAACAATTCTCAGGAGGTCTAGATAACTCAAGAGTTCTAATAAACACATAGCAACTTTCTAATGGGAATTCTTGCTGCCTTAGAGCATAACTTGAACGTAAGCATAAGAGTATACATACATTATGGTTTTTGTATAACCTGATAACACCAAGATACTATGCATAACCTGACCATAAAGATGGTTCTATAGAAATATAAATAGTTTACACATTCGAGTTCTATTTTCCAAATTTAACGTATCAGTTAATGAAGAAACGCATTAGTTAGTCGCTTAGCTTAAGGGAGAGGGATCGAGGGACCCTCTAATGGCACTAAGCACCTTACATACATATAAGAGGGCAGGAAACTATTGTAAGGCAATTCCATTTCGTCACCCTCATTAGCCCTTATTGAGTTAAAACCAATTTCAAATGTTAGGTTTGTTTGTGCATCGTCGTCTTGCCATGTTTACCAAATTCCTTAGCAACCCTGATGTGAACACCTTTGACACTACAAATACATAACATAATATAAATGACCAGCTCATAGTTCCCATGCTAAGGGGACTTCAGGCTCAATTTACAACTATGACAATAATCGAAGGCAATTTCCCTCTTCACTTCACACTCACGTGTTCCAACTCTTTAGAAAATACATAATGTAATACCAAGTAATTCTAAGAACAGGGAAGAACCATAAAATTCTACTACATAAATTAAGTACAGGGGAATGCTGGATTCATCTATGGCATGAGTTCGCTCTTGAAATCAAGAGACAAAGAGCACCTTACATACCTTGTTCCGACGAGCTTTCCTTAATCGTTTCTTTCCTCCAACAACCATATTTAGTATTCTTCAATTCCTTGAAGTTATACTCATGTAACAAGCGTGGTTTGAGCCAATTTTCTAGACAAAATGTCATCCCAATAGAAGCCATAACAACAATACAAAACAACATTTCATTACTTTATTTTAACTTGTCTCCACAACCTTTAAGGGGAAAAATAAAAGGGTGAACTTACCTAGATTTTCTTTTGATTATTCCCCAGCATAAAAGGAGTATATTCCCAGCAAAACACAGCTGTATCAACCTCTAAAAAAGGGAAGTTAACTTCATCTAGAAACATACCAAAAATGAGCCAAAAAACAAACTTCAACTTCTAGCTTTAGCTAAGGAAATTCTTGCAAGTTGGAGTATCTAGGTGGAGTTACCTTTTTCTTGTCTTCCACTCCTACTAAGATGGAGTATCTAGGAATATTAACATGGTTGCAAACACAGCAGCTTCACTGCCCAAAGAATGGCACAAACTTCAGCTACAACACACATGAAAAAACAACCTAGCCTAGCTTCCAATTTTCAAGCTCTTAGCTAAGATTTTTGGTAAGTTTAAAGGATAGAATCCTTACCTCCTCCCTTGAATCCAACCATTAACAAAAGGGAGTATATATGCAGCTTAGTACTGCTCCAAAAACGAAGAAAGAAACATCATAAACATGCTTCAAAAACACAACAACAAGACTCACCGATGCATCTCTTCAACTTTGCAATGACTTTCTTCAGTTGACTTAAATTTTTGGTTGATGATTTGCCTTTATTTATCTTGGGTTTTGGCTGTAAAATGCAGAGAGAAGTGTCCCCTAAGAAGGAAGCTCGAATTTGGTTAGGAATGATATGATTTGAGCAGCAAACAACTTAAATAAATAGGGGTAGGGCGGTGCTTACGTCACTGCTTAACGGGGCTTTAGTAAAATATCCATAACTTTTTACTTCGAACTCCGATTGATGAGCGGTTTGATGTTATGAAAACTATACTCAATTACCTTTATTTGATAGGTTGTGGAGCTTCTAGTTCATTATATATTGGAGATATGGTCATTTAAAATTGACCCTAACTTATAAACTTCACATACTCTTTGTTTTTCCATTCGTACACATTTCCATTGTCATCTACAATCAATATAAAACCCGTACATCCCTTAAAATATCATAAAAACATCAAATAATCACCAAAAAATTTTTGGGGTGTAACATGTGCGAGGGGGTGGGGCTGTTGAACAAGAAGTTGGGCCTCGACCCCCAACCTGATCCTGTCTCGCAGCGGGACAATCTCTGAGAATATGTCCAGGCTGCCCACATCCAAAACATGCTCCTGACCCTGCCAAACACTGGCCTGTGTGCCCTCAGCCGCACCGCGACAAGCTAGAATGTTGGAGTCTGCGGGCCTACTGCTATGACCCCTCGAGCCTGACGCTCGCCCTCTCATATCATGTATAGGCCTAGATGGCACACTTAGCGCTGAAGATGCTGGGGCTGATGATCTCTGGTGGGTCTGCTATCGGAGTCCACCACCGGACCTCTGCTGAGAGAATCTGTGGTCCTTAGTTCTGGCCCTGTTGGCCTCCCTCTCCCTCAAATATTCCACCTCCATCTGCTGGGCGTATAGCACCATACGAGGGAAGTCCATGTCCTGATGGAGAATAGCTGTCCTGCAGTCCTTGTCCAAATATCCCGTTATACCATGCACAAATCTGCTCACCCGCGTCCACTGGCCGACCACTAACTCTGGGGCATACTTAGATAGGCGGGTGAACTCAAGGGCGTACTCCTGAACAGTCATCCTTCCTTTCTTTAAATTCACGAACTGGGCTGCTTTCAACTCCCTCATCTCTCGAGGGAAGAACCGATCCAGGAATGGAACTTGAAACTCCTCCCTTGCAATCGGACCTGCTCCTGCGACCCTGCTGTCCTTCCACTGACAGAACCAAATATGCGCAAACCCCTTCAACTTGTAGGAGGCTAACTCTGCGCACTCAACACTACTCACCCCCATAACCTGAGTGATATTGACAATCTCATCAATGAAATCATTCGGGTCCTCATCTACCTTGGACCCCAAGAACTCCGACGGGTTCATCCTAAAGAAGTCTCGGACTCTGGCCACCGCCGCATTTCCGTTTTGAGGTACATGCGCAACGGCCTGCTGATTGACCTGAGCGGCCAAGGCCTGCGCCAGCATCTTAATGCCAGCTCGGAACGCGACATGAGCGGTTGGCTCCGGTGCCTGAGGCTCCTGAACTGGTGGGGCTTGCTGATTCCCATAACTGTTTCTCACATCGTGACCTTTACCACCTCCCTTCCTCCTTCCATTCATCCTTCTAGGAGCCATGATTCTGCAATCGCGAATAGCACGAATTAGAACGATGGAAAGGCTTTTCATCGCACGACATAGATCATGAAATAAGGGAACATTTCCTATAACGTCTAGTAGCCTCTTCTTCATAAGTGTGGTGCGCTTCACACCCATGAAAAAGACTCTACCTAATGCGGCTTTCAGATACCCCAGGACACTTCAAACCTATTGCTCTGATATCAAGTTTGTCACGACCTCAACAAAGGCCCGGATCATAGACACGGGACAAGGGACCCCAAGATACCCCAAGTCAACCCATGGCATAAGCAGTCAACTAACTCATTCAATAAACATGAAGAAAACATAACTATAATTCAGCGGAAGTCTCATACAACAGCACATCAGAATAATATCAGAAACTATATATACATAAGTCCAAAATCCTCTAGTCTAGATGAGTTGATGGGAATAGACCCCAACTAACTCCACAAAACATGAAACTGAGATACGACATGAAACTGAAAGTCTGGTCCTCGAAAGATGAGGACTCACCACTCACGCAGGTGCTAACTCTAATAAGCGATTATGAATGAGGCTGAACTTGGGAAACAGATCCTACATCATGAAATGATGCAGCATAGAGAGTATACGGTCAGTACGTGGAATGTACCGAGTATGCAAGGTAAGTAAAACCGCTTAAGTAAAATAAATCATTTAAAACATTTCATAACATATCATAAGCTTTTAAGTGTAAGTAGAAGGCTACATGAATTCATTCTGAAATCGTACTCTTATCATAACATGACCGTGCATAGCTTTAGAACATCATAATTGAATCGAATGACTCAAAGATGAAACATAACATTTATATTGAAAGCTGAACAATGAGCCAAACCTTGCTTTTTTAACATGCATGCATAAGTAATCATCATGAGTAATGAATATGAAAATTTGAATGATACAGACAGTTGGAGACTCATCACTTAACCGACATACCATGATAGAGCTTATGTGGTCCCAACTATTACACTCAAGTGGGTAGAGCCGTCCATAACCTTGCTAGGGCGATGGATGATACAATGATATCGATATCAAGCTGAAGGGCCAATCGGGCGGGGGCTAGCTCACAATGGAGGTCCCAATAATATAATAGTATCAACCTACGTTGGCTCATAGGTCTGGGGCATAGGGTAATCGACCCTTAACCCGCTCGGTGCTAGACTCTTCTCCCAAAATCATGCAATGCTCTACATTGTATATAATGAGGCTCAACATCGTTCCTTGACGAAGCTCAAGATAAAATCATGCATAACTCAACATCATATGAAAGGAAGGTCAACATTGTCTATTGACAAAACTCACAATGAAATCATGCATAGACTAGTCATCATATGGATATGAAGCTCAACATTGACCTACATCTCAATTATGAATTCATACATATAGGAGGCTTTATTCTGAAAGATACCACAAGCTCAATCATAGGAGGGAGTATCTACTCCAAATCATGTGGTATGCTACGTGTGGAAATATTTACTCAACATACCACAAGCTAGAATTTATAATAAAAATTGGAAAATTTCACTTCAAACAATGTGGTAAGCTTATGTCGGGAAAATCATCACGTTAAATCAACATATGAGCATCACTCAAAGCTTTATCGTACTTGGATCTAATAAATTCATTTTGAAAACAACATAATCATGGGTAGTTTTAGAACCATGCTTTTCATTATTAAATCCCATCATCATCATACATTCAACATCATTCTCTTCTTTTATGAACTTCTCATCCATGGGCATTCAATTTCATAATTTTGAAATCACTATTTGGATTGAAAACAATTTAAAATATGCCTAAGCTTCACAATTCATCATTATAAACATAATGTAATCATCCCCATGTATAGAGATTGAAGAATTATGTAATTGGGTAGAAATCTCATACTTGATCATAGGAAATTCATCATGTTTTGATAGAAATTGGGCATGGGTATGGAAAGAGACACCCACTCATAGCCTTACATACCTGGGGATGGTGAACTCTACCACCCTCTAATCACCCAACTGAGATTCCAACTGGAAACCTTGATATTTAGCCTTGAATCCCCTCTTCAAACCTTCAAACTTGCATGCATGGGGAGAATGGTTTGGAATAGGTTTTCCCTTGCTAAAACCGACTAAAACGAGCCTTGAACGATGTAGTATAGGCCCCTAGGATCTAGGAATACGAAAAATCCCTTACTAAAATCATTGAAATTAATTGTCAGGGGGTCCTAATGGACAACCTGACGACTCGTTACCAGGGTCAACGACTCGTTAGGTTGCTCGTCAAGTACACTGGATAACAGGTCTTCTATGGCTCGTAACGGGGAACTTAACGACTCGTTCCTTGAGACCATGACTCGTGGTCACCTTCTGTTATGTACACTTCCTTAGAATTTAATAATATCCCCTTGGCTTAACCATGACTCACCTCATGAATCATTGGGATAGACCACGACTCGTGGGGTCCCTTCTGTTAAGTACACTGGATAGTGCTTCCATCTATTGTCCCACACTACCCCAAGATTGACATGAAGACTCATGGTGGCTGACCACGAGTCATTACCTCACTCATGGGGACCTCAATCCTTTATTCCCCCAGGCCTCCCCACGAGCCATCTGATGACTCGCGGGGTATTCTCATGAGTCGTCCAACGACTCATCCTGTGCCTGCAACATCAATTTCACAATGTTTCCCATTTGACTCCCCAGTCTTATCCTTTTATTCCCGAGGTATTACAAATGTCAACACTGGTGCTGAAGTTTTTTGGGCCTTCAATTTTTGGAAGCTTTTCTCACAAGCTTCCGACCATTGGAACTTTATCTTTTTCTGAGTCAGCCTGGTCAATGGGCTGAAATTGATGAAAAGCCCTCAACAAATCTTCAGTAGTAGCCTGCTAGGCCCAAGAAACTCCAAATTTCTGAGGGATTCACCGGTCTGGGCCAATTCTTCACCACTTTGATTTTTTGAGAATCTACCTTTATGCGTTCACTTGATACCACATGACCCAGAAATGCCACCGAGTCTAGCCAAAATTCACACTTTCTAAACTTTGCATACAACTGACGATCCGTGAGACTCTGCAACACTATCCTCAAATGAGCAGCATGCTCCTCCTCGCTCCAGGAGTATATAAGGATGTCATTGATGAACACGATCACGAACATGTCCAGGTATTGCTTGAACACCCTGTTCATCAGGTCCATAAAAGCTGCAGGAACATTGGTTAGTCCAAATGACATAACTACAAACTCATAATGGTCATACTAGGTTCTTTTCATGCCCGCCCTGGGGGGTATGACTGGCACCTGGTGCCCTAGTAGGACCTGGACTGCTAACTGGTGGGCCTAGGCACATCTGGTGCCTGGCTAGCTCTAACTCA
>JACEIK010003732.1:67768-83144 GCA_018107945.1 Datura stramonium | reverse complement strand
TTTAGTAAATTAACACTTGAAAAGGTTTTACCCCGTAGTCCAGTCCTTTTGGGTTCGACATTCCGGTTCTTAAAAAGAGCCACTATATTACTTGTACAACTCGTACACTTGCGGGCTCATCAGACACCTTGAATCACCTTCTAGACTCATCTTTATACTCTTGCATGCATGAATGAGGCTTAACATGGACTAATCCCCCTTAAAAGACCCCATTTAGAGCTTAAAATGACGTAGTTTATGCTTTAGGAACTTAGGAATTATGAAAACACCCTCATTAAAACACAGAAAAAACACTGCCAGGGCCCCTAACGAGTCATCGCCAAGGGGAACGACTCGTGGCTAGGACCCATGAAGTCCACTGTCAAAAGCACTCAGGGGGGACCCCACGAATCGTGGTGGCTGACCACGAGTCGTGGTCACCTCCCCTGACCTCTACTTCCCCAAAACCTTGACCAACCCTCAAGGCAGACCACAGGTGACCTCACGAATTGTGAGGTCTGACCACGAAATTTGTGATATCCTTCTTCATACCATCCCACCAATAGATTTCCCGCAAGTCCCAATACATCTTCGTGGATCCCGGGTGGATAGAATATCCGGTATCATATGCTTCATGCAATATCTAAAAACCTTAAATAATCGACGTTTAAAACACATAGTCAACCCTGGTATCATAGCACACCATCTCCCACTTGGGAGAAAACCTCCACCTTTTGACTCGGCACTACTTCTTTGAGTTTCCTCAAAATCGAATCTTCATCTTGCTTAGATTTGACATCAACCACCAAGGACGATTCTGAACCATTCTGCACAACGACACCGCCATCGATCGAGTCGACCACTAACTCCAAATCTTTTGAGCCGATGGACATCCTTCACCAACTCCTTCTTTCCCTCCTCCACGTGGGACACACTATCCATAGAGAGCCTACTAAGTACATCCACCACCACATTAGCCTTGCCCAAGTGGTAAAGAACCCTCATATCGTAGTCCTTCAATAACTCCAACCACCTCCTTTGCCGAAGATTGATATCTTTATGCGTGAACACATATTGCAAGCTCCTGTGATCAGTGAATACATCCATGTGGACCCCATACAAGCAATATCTTTAATGCAAACACCATTGAGGCAAACTCAAGATCATGGGTAGGGTAATTGTTTTCATGAACTTTCAGCTGTCGAGAGGCATATGTTATTACTTTCCCATGCTGCATCAACACACATCCTAGTCCAACTCACAAAGCATCACAATATACAGCAAAGCTACCCGTACCCTCAGGTAATGTCAACACTGGTGTTGAAGTGAGTAGAATCTTCAATTCCTGGAAGCTTTCCTCACAATCCTCCGACCATTGAAACTTTACCTTTTTCTAAGTCAACTTGGTCAAAGGTGCCGCAATAGATGAGAAACCCTCAACAAATCTCCGATAGTAACCTTCTAGGCCCAAGAAAGTCCAAATTTCTGAAGGATTCACCGGTCTGGGCCAATTCTTCAGCGCTTCGATTTTCTAGGAATCTACCTTAATGCCCTCACCTGAGCCACATGGCCTAGAACTGCCACCGAGTCCAACCAAAACTCACATTTGCTGAACTTTTCATATAACTGACGATCCTTGAGGACCTGAAGCACTATACGTAAGTGAGTAGCATGCTCCACCTCACTGCAGGAGTATATAAGGATATCACTGATGAACACAATTACGAACATGTCCAAACACTACTTGAACACCCTATTCATCAGGTCCATAAAAGCTGCAGGAGCATTGGTTAGTCCAAATGAAATAACTACAAACTCATAATGGCCATAATGGGTTCTAAAGGTTGTCTTTGGGATATCACTGTCCCGGACACTGAGCTGGTGATACCAGGATCTGAGATCTATCTTCGAGAAACACCTAGCACCCTAGAGCTGGTAAAATAAATCATCAATCCTGGGAAAGAGGTACCTGTTCTTGATGGTGATTTATTCAACTGCCTCTAATCAATACACATCCAAAGTGATCCATCCTTCTTTCGAACAAATAAAACCAGTGCACCTCATGGAGACTTGCTTGGTCTAATGAAACCCTTATCTAACAAGTCCTTCAACTGTTCTTTTAACTCTTTTATCTCGGATGGAGCCATCCTGTAAGGAGAAATGGAGATAGGCTGCGTATTGCGCAATATGTCAATACCAAAATCAATTTCCCTTTCCGGAAGAACACCTAGCAAATCATCGGGGAAAACCTCCGAATACTCACACACCATTGGAACTGACTGAATAGTTGGGGTCTCAAACTCTACATCCTTAACCTAACTAGGTGGTACATGCAACCCTTACAGATTAGTTTCCTAGCCTTAAGATACGAAATAAACCGACCGGCTAGTACAACTGAATTACCCTTCCACTCCAAAACTGACTCCCTGAAAACTGGAGTTCCACCACACGGGTCCTACAATTAATCGAAGCATAACATGCAAAACATCAATCCATATGCTAGATGATATCAAAGTTCATCATGGCCAATTCTACTAAGTCCGCGGAGGTAACCTTATGCAACTCCGTATTGGGAAACCCCTATACACCCGCCTAGCTACCACTGATTCACCGACTGGAGTTGATACAAAGAACGAGTCTGACAAAATTTTAGGACTAACCCCAAAACTACTAGCAATTTAAGGGGTCACAAAATACAAAGTATCTCCTAGATCTAACAAAGCATAAGCATCAATATGAGAGACTTGCAACATACCCGTGACCACATCTGGCGAAGCCTCCTGCTCCTAGCGAGGCATTAGGGTATAAAACCTGTTTTGGTGCTGACCACCTGCTGAACTAGTAGAGGCACCTTTCTGAGGGGGTCGTGCTACTGCAGTGGCGGAATTGGTTGTAGGGAAATCTCTAATCCTGTGTCCGGGTTTGCCATACCCAAAACAAGAATCCGCGCTGACCAGGCACCTTCCGGGATGATTTTTGCCACATTTTGCACAAACTGGAAAAGCGTGCTCCACCTGCATGCCACCTTGATCCCTCGAGCCCATAGCCCTACTCCTCTGGTCACCCCTGAACCTAGATGGTGTGTTGGCTGATGATGGAGCTGGAGCAATAGACTTGTGTTGGGACTGCTGAGGTGGTCCACCCCCTGACCTGGCCTGAAAAACCCCAAGCTATCGGTCCTGGCCCTCTTGGCCTCTCTCTGCCTCCTGTATACTAACTCCATCTACTGCACATGCAATACAATACAGGCAAAATCAATTTCCTAGTGAAGCATGGCGATTCGGAAATCCTTGTCCAAGTAATCACTACTACTCCATGCACAAAACGGCTCACCCTAGCCTGCTGATCCGCCACCAACTCTGGAGCATATTTAGATAACTGGGTGAACTCCAATGCATAATCCTGGACCAACATATTACCTTTCTTTAGATTAACAAACTCAGCCGCCTTGATCTCCCTCATCTCCTGAGGGAAAAACCGATCCATGAATGCAGTGTGAAACTCATCCCAACCTATCGGGCCTTCGCCTGCCGCTCTGGAATCCCTCCATTGCTTAAACCATATATGTGCTACCCCCTTTAGCTATAATAGGAGGTCAAGTCAATGCATTCCCCATTGTTCACCCTCATAACCTGGGTGATCTTCAAAATCTCCTCAATAACATCATGTGGGTCCTCGTCTACCTTCGATACCCCGTAAATTCTGGAGGGCTCATCCTCAAGAAATCCCTCACCCTTACTGCTGCCACATTTCCATTCTGAGGGAAATTCTCCACTGTCTGATTCTGGATTTGGGTAGTCATAGCCTGTGCCAGCATTTGAATCGCCACACTAAACTCAGGGTGGGCGGCTGGCTCTGGTACGTCTTCCTCGTGAATGGGTGGAGCTGGCTGATGCTCACCATGATGTGCACCCTCATGATCATTTCTGTTTCCAATTCTCTTGGCGTTTACTCGACATGGAGGTATGATTCTAGAAATGCGAATAGCACGAATTCGAAGAGTAAAGGACGTTCATCGCATGAAATAGATCATGAAAGAAGGTAACATTTCCTAAAAATCTAGTAGTCTCTTCGTCATAAGTGTGGAACGTTTCATACCCATGAAAAAGACTCTACTTAACATGGCTTTCAGACACCCTAGGACACATCAACCTATGGCTCTGATACCAAGTTTGTCATGACCCAACATACACCTAAATCATAGACATGGGACAAGGACCCCCGAGAGACCCCAAGTCGACCCATGGCATGAGCATACATCTAATTCATTCGCATGAGTGGAAGACTTAACATAAAAGAACGTAATCATAATATAGCCAAAGGGAAAAACAGTATAAGACTTATATAATACGGCTGGATACAATCTGTAGTCTGATAAGCCTCTAAACATGAAGGACGGGTTGATGGGACAACTCCCCAACTAACCCAACATCTAGAAACTGAAAGAAAGACATAGAGTATGAACATACAGTCCTCGAAATATGAGGACTCACCACGGGCGCTGAGATCAGATCTGAAACTATCTACGAGTGAGGATGTGCCTGAGAGCTAGGACCTGTATCATGAAACGATATAGCATAGAAAGTATGCAGTCAGTACATGGAATGCACTGAGTATGTAAGGTAAGTAAAACGAACATTTAAAACATATATGAAAATCATAAATGATCATAAGAGTAGGACATCATGCTCGTATCGTGAGTTTATAATAACATATCCTACGACTAAGGTTTTTGAAACATTCGTAACATAAAAATAATCATAATCATAATAGAAGATGTTTACTTAACAGGAATTGAGCCATCATACATAATCATAACTGCATAAATCGTGAGGAACAGTGGGAGATTCTCTTAACCGAAATACCCCATATGAGCACACATGAAGCCCGACTTGTAATCCTAGTCGGGAGGGTGTTTGTACCTTGCCAAGGTAGAACCATAAAAGTATGATATCACCATGAAACGGGCCATTTGGGCCAGGGACTAACATGAAAGGGGTCCCAACATACCTACGGTGGTACGTAGTTCATGAGATCCCGGACTTAACCTAAGCCTCGAACCTACTCGGTGTTCGATACTACTCCCAAAACATATATAATGGTCATAAGAATACATACATGAGTTCATGGGCTAGTTAAATCATGATAATCAGAGACATGCTTGAACATATGTGATCTAGCTATGACATGAGGCTCGTGAGTCGGCCAAAAACATAATTCATGATTAATAAGATTCACACATACTTGTAGATCATGCATATAGCTTGAATTTCATAAGATCATAATAAATAACATAATAAATACATAATTTACATCATAATTCATGTTGGGCTTGTGAAGAACATAAATGGAAAAATAGATCATAAATCGATTCATCATTGAGCATGCATAATTAAGCTTAATTGCTTAGAAATTCAAAATCAATAATATTATAATCAATTTAAACCTCAAAATATGATCAAATTCCGTAGATTATGATAATATTTCAAAATCCCAAAATCCATAATTAAATCATTAGGTTCTACATAAATCAAATACAAAACCTCATGAGTTTTTGATAAATTTTAAGTAAATCATAGAGTAGAGGCATGGGTGCGGAAGAATTCACCCATTGATGGCCTTACATACCTGGGATTGCTAGTTCTAAACCTCACTTGATGACCCAAGAAGAAATTGCAATGGATTTGATGAATTCTAGGCTTGAATCACTCCCTTAATTCTTCTACCTTGCGTGCATGAAAGAATGAAGTAAAATATGAACTTAACCCCTTTAAATTTCCCTATTCATAACCCAATATGTCATAGTTTAGGCCTTAGGATCTTAGGAAATTACGTAAAATTCCTTACAAATTTGCAGGAAAATAACAGCCAGGGGTCCGAACGAGGGACGTGACGACTCATCGTAAAGGGCCACGACTTGTCAAGTCGCTCGTCAAATACACTGTATAACAGATCTCTTTGGGCTCGTAACGCGCCACATATGACTCGTTACCGGTGGCCATGAGTCATTTCCACCACTCGTCAAGTGCACTACCTCCCTTATGCCAATTATTTAAAATCTCACCCAACCACTCACACCATAACTCGTTCCCTGACATGACGAGTCGTGATCTCCTTCCGTTAAGTACACTGGTCAATTTTTCCATTTCATTTTTCAACTTCACCCCATGGTTGACTTGACGACTCATGGTGGTTGAGCATGAGTCGTTCCCTCGCCCGTGGGGACCTTTAACCTTCCTTTTATCTAGGCCTCCCCATGAGTCACCTGACGACTTGTGGGGTCTCCTCATGAGTCGTCCAATGACTCGTCCTGTGCTTGCAACCCAGATTTTCAATTTTTCCCGGTTCACTCCCAGGTCTGATCTTTGAATTCTCGGGGTATAACAGCTGAACTCATGGAGTTGGCACTAATCGAACCATCTGATTCCCAATGGGCATGCGAAGCTTTCTTCATCAATAAGATTGTTGAGCAGACAAGAGCTAAACTCAGATTTGTCATAAACTACCGACCTCTTAACCACTTCCTCCAAGATGATAAATTCCCTATACCAAACAGGCTCACCCTATTTTCACACTTAGCCAAAACTAGAAATTTTTCCAAGTTTGACCTTAAATCTGGATTTTGGCAATTGGGGATACATCCGGAGGAAAGACCAAAAATAGGATTTTGCATTCCTAACAACACTTCCAATGGAATTTTATGCCATTCGGGCTGAAACCTGCACCCTCTCTATTCCAAAAGGCCATGATAAAAATCTTTCAGCCTATCCTCCATACCTAACTAGTGGAATTGACGATATACTATTGTTCAGTGATACTTATGAGGAACACCTCACCATACTCCGTCATTTTCATGATATAGTAAGGGAAAACAAAGTCATGGTCTATGCAAATAAAATGGTCCTTGTGCAGAAGGAGATTGATTTCTTGGGGATGCATTTTAGCAATGGGGCATACAGTCCAGGTCCGCACATATGTCAGGAACTGCTCAGATTTTCAGGCACTAACTTCACTACAAAGAAGCTCCAACAATTTTTAGGGGTGATAAATTATGTTAGAGATTTATTCCTGAAGACTCTACATATATCTCTCCACTTACAAAGATGCTCAAGAAGAATGCCCAAGCTTGGGGTAAGGAGCATGATGAAGTAGTCCAAAGATTAAAGCAAGTGTCCCAACAGGTGAAAACTCTCCATACTCCTTCTGATGGAAAGAAGATATTGCATACTTGTGCCAAAAATGAATATTGGAGTGCATTTTTTCTAGAAGAAAAGTATGGCCATAGGAAGATATATGGATATGCTAGCAAAAGATTCAAAGATGCGAAACAACACTATCATTCCACTTTCAAGAAAATTCTTGCTGGAGAAGAATAGGAACAAGAAGTTCAATTTCTTCTTAATTCACACTGAATTCCTGATTCAAATGGATATGAAATAATTTTCAAAGAGGATCCAAATAAATCCAATGATACTTCCGCATCCACAAATTCTCAAATGGGAATAATGGTTCTCTTCCTATAAATTCCAAGTAAAGCACCTGAAAGGGAAAAATAATTTCTTGGTAGATTTCCTATCCCGACCATATTAATTAGTAATAAGGTTTTTGCCAAAGAAACCCAAGAAGATGAAGGAACCAACCAGTCAGGTCTTCATGATGACCAACCCACTAGGTCCCAAGTCTTCTAAGCTGCCAAGCCATCCACCGGACTTATTTAGTCAATATGTAAACCCATTTGATCCGTCCATCCTAATAGAACGAAAAACTTTTTATGAGCTATAGGTACTCAAAAAATATAGAGGATCCATCCTGAAACCATATGGAGTCAACCCAAAGTACCCGTTTCATCATGTGTTCATAGCACTTGCCAATGATTTTCCACAAGAACTCTTATGGTTCTTCTGGTACTTATGTCACCAGTATTACATCTTGATAGAATTCAAGTGCAATGTATGCAGGGACTTTGATAAGATTGAACCAGCTCTATAAATATTCCTACAGTGGCTTCAACCATGAAAATACTAGGTTCAATGCTTCAAGAATTCATACAATGCAAAGGTGTTCATGTTACGTCGACAGATAAAGTTAATCGACAAAAAAGTCCATGCTGAGCAAGAACTTTCATTTTGTTGGAGATTTTCGGTCTCTATATTATCCTTAGAAGACGAATATTATGAAGCACAATGATTTTACAGCAAAATAGATGCATTCCAAAAGAGGTTTGGCCAAAAGAATGGGCACCATGGAATCATACTGATAAACATTCTCACTGGAGAAAAGTCCGACATGCAGCAAAGGAATATCAAGAACCCTACGAGATTACTAGAGATGAGATCACTCAGGCCATCACTCGAATAAGATTAAATGTTTCATCAAATACTCCATCACAAAGCTGTCAAAACATGGAGCAAGCCATGGTAGGAACATTAATAAGAAGATGTTACTTCACAAGATGGTTGAAAAGGAGGTTGGACAATACGAGTTTCTTCAATAAAAAATATGGCTTCCAATGGAATATGGATGAAGGATTCTCAAACCCACCAGCAACATCTCCAAACATTGTTCCACTGGATCATAGTTGATGATATGTGCAACAATCTTGAAGCTCACCACCTCAAACTACCCACCGAAGTTTAGTATCCATGAGAAGACAAAAGTGGGCCCCACTTCACATGCCATCACATGGGCTTCTTTGGACATATTAGGCTAGCTGTTGTATTAGGCTGTTTGTATTATTAGACATCTATTGTTATTAGACTTTATAGATGAGTGTTCCCAGATAAGCGTGCCAAATTTATTTTTTTATTAGGCCATGTAAATAGGTGTGCCAATTTCATTTTATTAGGCTATCTAGAAAGGTGTGCCGAGTCTATCTTGTATCAATTCCATCTTGTAATATCCTAACCCCTATATAAAGGAGGCTAGGTTGCACAGTATAAGGCAGATTTGAGCGAAAGCTAAGCGAAGTTTGAAAGAGTTTGTAAAAATTTCCTATGTTCAATAATATGTGTTTTTGCTAAATTATCTCTTATTCTTCCTTTCAAAAGGCATGGTACGGCTGATCCTTGAAGTAGTATAGGGCCTCAAAATATTGAGTAAACTAGCTTGTTACACAAGTACAATAGTTTTCTAAAGTTTATAATAGCTAAATTTATAAATAGAGTAAAAGTTTTCCGAGTTGAGTAGCTTGGAAAACCGTCCGGGTGGATATAAAAACCATCCCATTTTGTAGGGAAAATCTTTTATGTCTATGATGAAATTTACTGTTCGACTGACTTGGCAAGCTGTCCTCTGGGATGTTGAAGCTGGATTTGTGGCAAGTTGTCCTTCGTGATGTTGAAGCCCTGTCCCCCTTCGTAGAAAAACTATTGTGCTTGAAATCTCACTGCCTTGCCCATCATTTCCCCACCTTGTTCCCTACCCCATTTGGTTTCCTACAAAGGGGGACTTGGCTTCAACATCCCAAAGAATGGCTTGCCACAAATCCGGCTTCAACATCCCTAAGGACGGCTTGCCAAGTTAGTTGAACAGTAAATTTTTTCATAGACACAAAATATTTTTCCTACAAAATGGGTTGGCTTCTGCATCCATTGGGACGGTTTGCCAAACTACTCAACTCAGAAAAACTTTTACTCTATTTATAAATTTGGTTGTTATAAACTTCGAAAAACTATTGTACTTGTAACAAGCTAGCTTACCCGATGTTTCGAGGCCCTATACTACTTCAAGGATTAGCCATACCATGCCTTTTGAAAGGAAGAACAAGTGAGAATTTAGCAAATACTCATATTATTGAACATAGGAAATTTTTACAGACTCTTTCAAACTTCGCTTAACTCTTGCTCAAATATGCCTTACCATTTACAACCTAGCCTCCTTTATATAGGGGTTGGGATACTACAAGATATACTTGATACAATATAGACTCGACACACCTTTCTCGACACCCTAATAAAATGAAATTTGGCACACTTATTTACATGACCTAATAAAAAATAAATTTGGCACGCTTATCTAGGCACACTCATCTACAAAGACAATAACAATAGATGCCTAATAAAATAAATAGCCTAATACAACAGCAAGCCTAATATTTCCTAAGGAAACCCATTTGACGGCATGTGAAGTGGGGCCCCCTTTTGTCTTCTCATGGGTAGTAAACTTCGGCAGATAGTCTGAGGCGGTGAGCTTCCAAATTGTTGCACACATCATCAACCATTATCCGGTGGGACAATGTTTGGAGGTGTTGCTAGTGGTTTTGAGCATTCTTCATCTGTATTCCATCGGAAGCCATGTTTTCTGTCAAAGAAACTCATATTGTCCGAGCTCCTTTTCAACGATCTTATGAAGTAACATCTTCTGCTTGACGTTCCTACCATGGCTTGCTCCATATTTTGACAACTTTGTGATAGAGTATTTGATGAAACATTTAATCTTATCTAAGTGATGGCCTGAGTGATCTCATGTCAGTGATCTCGTAGGGTGCTTGATATTTGTTTGCTGATTGTTTTTCAATGAGGATGTTTATCAGTGTGGTTCCATGGCGCCCATTCTTTTGGTCAAACCACTTTTGGAATGCATTTATTTTGATTAAAGATAAACCATTATGCTTTGTATATTTGTCTTCTAAGGATAAGATAGAGATCGAAAATCTCCAACAAAATGAAAGTTCTGGCTCAGCATGGACTTTTCTGTTGATTAACTTTATCGGTCGATGTAGCATAAACAACTTTGCATTGCATAAATTCTTGAAGCATTGGACCCAGTATTTCTATGGCCGAAACTACTTTAGGAATATCTTTAAAGCTGATTCAATCTTTTCAAAGTCCCTGAATACGTTGCACTTGAATTCCATCAGGATGTAATACTGTAGCTCATAGAAAGTACGTTGTTCTATCAAGATGGGTAGATGGAATGGGTCTACATATTGACTAAATAGGTTCGGTGGATGGCTTGGTAGCTTCAATGACCTGGTACATGGCGGGTTGGTAATCATGAATACCTAGCCCGGTCTCTCCTTCATCTTCTTGGGTTTCTCTGGCAAAAACCTTTTTACGAGTTCATAGTCGGGATAGGAAATCTTCCAAGAAATTATCTTTCTTCTTCAGGTGCTTGACCTAGAATTTGTAGGGGGAGAACCATTGTTCCCATCTGAGAATTTGCAGATGTGGAAGTATCTTTGGATGTATTTGGATCATATCCGAAAATGCTTTCATATCTATTTCAATTAGGAATTCAGTGTGAATTAAGAAGAAATTGAACTTCTTGATTCCATTCTTCACAGGAAGGATTTCCTTGAATGTAGAATGATAGTGTTGTTCCACATCTTTAAATCTTCCGCTAGCATATCTGCATATCTTTCTACGACCATCTTTTTCTTCTAGAAGAACTGCACTGCAATATTCATTGCTGGCATTAGTCTGCAATATCTTCTTTCTATCTGAAGGAATATGGAGAGTTTTCACCTATTGGGACACTTGAATTATTCTTTGTATTTCTTCATCTTGCTCCTTACCCCAAGCTTGGGCATTCTTCTTGAGTATTTTCATAAGTGGAGAGATATATGTATAGACTTAAGGAATAAAATCTCTAACATAATTTTTCACCCCTAAAAATTGTTAGAGCTGCTTTGTGGTGAAGTTGGTGTTTGGAAATCTGAGCAGTTCCTAACATATGTGCGGACCTGGACTGTATGCCCCATTACTAAACTGCATCCGTAAGAAATCAATCTCCTCCTGCACAAGGATGATTTTCTTTGCAGAGAGCATGGCCCCATTTTCCCTTACTATATCATGAAAATGACTGAGTAAGGTAAGGTGTTCCTCTAAAGTATCATTGAACAATAGTATGTCGTCAATGTACACTAGTGTGGTGTAGAGGATAGGCTGAAATATTTTGATCATGGCCTTTTGGAATAGAGAGGGTACATGTTTCAGCTCAAATGCCATAACCTTCCATTGAAAGTGTTGGTCAGGAATGCAAAATCCCATCTTTGATCTTTCCACTAGATGTATCCCCAATTGACAAAATCCAGATATAAGGTAAAACTTGGAAAAATATCTAGCTTTGGCTAAGTGTGAAAATAGGGTGCGCCTATTTGGTATAGGGAATTTATAATCTTAGAGGAAATGGTTAAGAGGTTGGTAGTTTATGATTATCTGAGTTTACCTCTTGTTTGCTCAGCTCGCTTGTTGATATAGAAAGCTTCACATGCCCATTGAGAATCAGATGGTTCGATTAGTCCAAACTACATGAGTTCAGCACACTCCTCCTTTGCAAGTTGAAGGTGCTCTGGATTCATGCCAGAGTGGCTTGCCTTGGTTGGATTGATGTTTTCATTCTTCTTGAATGGGAGTTTGATGAAAAACACTTCATTCAGTTGTGGGATTCAACACATGAATGTTCCATCAATTGTTGTTCGATCTCTCTAATCTGCTTGTCCTCAGTGATCTGGAATAGGCGTGACATTTCTGAGTATGGATTTAATTTCTTTTTGAGCGCTATTCTATAAGCTCCAATGTGGAGTCGATCCTTGAGTTGTTTGTAGATGTCAAACCCAATTATGAGATCCTTTTCTAGGACATCTGATCCGAACAACATTGTTCTGAACTTTAATCCTGGGAAGAACTCAATTATGATTGGGTGTTTTGTGATCACTGTGGTTGTTAGGTTTCCATTGATGTGGTGTTAAAGTTCTTGAAATGGAAAATCCATTGATCATCGGGAAAGACTACGGGATTCATCAGCGATGATGATGCACCTGTATCTATGAAGGCAATAATCTGAATCGGCTTATCCTATTTGGATGGATAAACATTCAGCTGGACTTGAGGAATATTGATAATGTTGTTGATTTCTTCCTTATCCTCTGAAATTTGGTAATGGTCATGCCCACGTTCTTCATACACATCCATGGAGAAGAGAGTGTCCTCTGATGGTTCATCTTCTAACGATAGAACTGATTCAAGATCATTTTCCTTGACATTAGCATACTCTTCTATCTTGACAAGAAGTTGGATAGATCTTCTAGACTGAGGACAGTTCTTTGCAAAGTGTCCAATCTTGTGGAAGATAAAGCATAAGTCATTCTTCTGGAACCTGCCTGGATGCTTTCTCCTGAAGTATTTTGTTCGCCTGGTGATTGGATCTTTCTCCAGTAGTCTTTGGCCATTTGAACTTGTATCTTTTGAATCTTCTTTGCCTTCTGGGGGCATGCCAAGAACAACTAGACCCGGTGATAAGGTCAGTTCTGCTGCAAGCTTTATCAAGGGCTGTATTATTGTGCATGATCTTCTTAAGAACAGATCTCTTGGTATAGATATCTTCCTGTGCTAGGAAAATTGCTTGCCTGATACAACCGACTTGGGGGATTGTGATTGGCTGGAACTTTACCTCAACAATTGTCATGGTTCGTCCTGCTAACATTTTTGGCAAGGATGAAATTAAGGCTTGCTTCAAACTGGAGTCTCCACCTAGTTTGAAGTATATCTTTGCATCTTCTGGAAATGAATATCAGTACATCTGTGTCGAATGATACACATTTCATTTTAAAGAATTATCTTCGCAGCTTTTCTTGCCTTTGGCCTGTATCTCCATAAATGACTTCATGTAGGATTCTAATGTTGAAAGCAAAGTATTGGGACGTGAGGAAAGTATTCTTATTATGTATCCCCAATGAGGTCCACACATCCCTAAGGATGTCGGAGAACCTTGACGTGAATACTGACAAGATTAGATACTTCTCTCGTTCTACCAAATGTTTCTTCACCATCCAAATAAGGAAGTCTTGGATCCTTTGGGGCCATTTTTAAACCTTGGCATCATTGAGAGTGAAAACAGGAAACCCAGTTCCAACCAATATTGGCGTTGGTTGTTCTGGTCTTCTTTCTGGAATTGGGTCATCTATCATCTCGTCCTGATAATCATCGACTTCAGAAACTTCTGGTTCTCTTGGTCAATTCATGTATATCAGTGGATTGTCTTCCTCCTAAGTGTCTAGTGAGAAATTCTCACTTGATTCCAAATATGCTTCTTTAGTTTCATCAGTAGAATTGCTATCTGTTGTTTCTTCAGTATTGGATCCTAAGATATCATCTTTTTCCCATCTAGAAATGTCTGGAACAACTTGATCTGAGATCATCAAGTTTTATGGATCTGGCTCTTTAGAACTTTCTCCAACCTCTTTCCTTCGTTTAGACTGCTTTTCTGCTGCAAGAGCATCTTTCTTTTCCCAAACCCATTCTACAATGCCAAATTCGGTCTCATCTTTAGTTTTTTGAGTGTAGGATATGGGTTCATGTGGAATGAAAGGAGAAATAGTACTAGAGCAGCCCAAATTAGGTGGTGAATATGTCTGTGACGACATAAGGAAAAAGGAGGACTTTTAAAGAGTGACTTTGGGTTCTTTGTGGCTCAAAAGGTCCATGTCTCAGTTGTCTTATTTGTTCTATAATATCAGCCATCTCTTTTTGTTGTTGTGAAAAGAAGTGGAAAAGTGAGGTGCCTGGTGGACAAATTTCATATTGCATATTGGCCAGTCGCAATTCCAGGGCTTGGATAAGGCCGACATGTCGATTGGATGTTTGTTCCACTTTCTTTTCAATGTTTTCTACCTTGCTCATCATCTTGTTCTGTATGTGAGAAACATTCTTGAGGGAAGTGCCGATATTGGTAAGCACTTTATTCTGGAAGATTGCATTTTCTGATTGCCAGTTGATGGTAGCCACAATATCACTTGTTGGTGGCTTTTCTCCAGTGGGCAGCACAATATTTTTCTTTGGTATTTTTGGGGCATGGTTTGTGATCTTGGGCAGAATTATATGCCCAAGTGATACTCAAATGCTTCATTTTGTCTTGTTTATCTATCGTTATTTGTGCATTCTCATGTAATTTCTATTTAAAATGTGAATTTATACTAACCAACATGATTAGCGTTGTTTTGCAGGAAAAATATAATTTTATGAAGCGAAGATGTATGTTTGGAGAAATCGGGAATGAACTCGGAAGCGAGCAGTGGAAAAGGGTAAGGAGATGCAGCAAATAAAGGGGCTCCGCGATGGAGCCATGTCACGCTGCCATCGTGGAGGCATTCTGCCTCGGATGAGTAAAGTTAGCCAAATTCCAGAGAAGGTCCGCGTTGCCTCCGTGGCACGTTGGACATGATTACCTGGAACATGAAATTCCAGTGAAGATGTGCGTTGACGCCGTGGCACGTTGGCCAAGCCCCGCGCTGCACGCCGTGGCACGTTGTGCATAAATACCTGGAGGGTCGGATTCCAGTAAGGGTCCGCGTCTGCACCGTGTCACGGAGGCAGTGCTCCGCGATGCACTCCGTGACACGTTGCTTGTTATTCCGGGAAAAATTTCCACTAGTATAAATAGCACACTTAGGTTCATT
>JACEIK010003731.1:140660-155810 GCA_018107945.1 Datura stramonium | reverse complement strand
CACTTTCCTACAATTTACATGAGAATGCACACACATTGTTGGATAAACAAGGCAAAAGCTATGCATTTGAGTATCAATTTGGCATATAAATATGCCCCTGCTGAACAGGGACAAGGATAAGGGACTTCCTTCGAATGAACCCACCCCAATTCTTGGGGTCAAAGGTGGATGAAGACCCATATGAGTTCTTGGAGGAGATACAATATATTTCTTGTATTATAGGGGTGAAGGGACAACAGAGCGTAGACTTAGCCTCCTACCAGTTAAAGGGAGTGGCTTACATCTAGTCTTGTGAGTGGAGAGATAGTCGGGGAATCAAAGCGGGTCCCATAGTTTGGGATGAGTTTATGGCCACGTTCTTTGACAGGTTTTTCCCTCGGGAGTTGAGGGAGGCAAAGGCGGCAGAGTTCATTAACTTGAAACAAAATGAAATGACTGTCCAGGATTATGCGTTGGAGTTCACTCGGCTATCTAAGTATGCTCCAGGAATAGTAGCCGACTAGCGGGCCCGAGTGAGAAGGTTTGTGAATGGAGTATCAGACTCCTTGGTCAAAGAATGCTGGACTGCCATGCTGCATCGGGACATAAACTTCCCACGTTTGGTAATATTTGCACAACAAATAGAAGCAGAATGAAAGAAAAAGAGAGAGAGGCCAAGAAGGCAAGGACTGGAGACTTAGAGTCCTCCCATCAGAAGTTGGGTACTGGATATCACTCACACCACTGTCAGAGATCAGCAGCCCCAGCACCTTTTACAGCCAGTACTCCATATAATCCCATAGTAAGGGAAATCACGTACCCATTTTGTACGATTTGTGGAAAGCACCACTTGGGAGTTTGCATGGCCGGTACAAATATATGTTTTTGGTGCGGTGGGGCAGGCCATATGCACCGAAATTTCATGGCGAATAAGCGAGGTGAGAGAAGATCCTCAATCACCTCCTCAGTAGCTCCTATAGCCCGCCCGTTTCAGCAGAGTACACCCTCTAACCCAAGAGGCGGACATCGTCAAAACCGCTATTACGCAGTAGTAACCCATCAGGATAAGGGTAAAGCATTAGTAGTGGCCACAGGTATGTTATGAATCTTATGCTATTCTTTATGTGATGCCAACCTCTATAATAAGCAAGAAGTTCAATTGTGATTTTGGGAAAAGATTGTTGGGGTGTGATGTAAATATCTTTTGAATAAGGCTTGTGGTGAAGGTTAGAAGTGAAAGAGGAGTTAAGAGTTAGTACCTTAGCCTGGCTTGAGGAAGGGATCGGGAACCTTATAATGATGGCTCTAATCCAAGGGGGAGATATCGAGGATGTGAAGCATGTTAGACCTTGAGAATGCTCATAAAGGTATCTCAGCCTTAGCAGCTGCATCATGTTGAGCTCTACTAATTTCATATAATCTTCCTTGTACCTCAGTTAGAGTTAAGTTATATCTAGTTATATGTGCATATTCCTGATGTTTAGAGATAACCTTTTTAGACAGTGACACCTGTCTTGCTCTATGAGTCCTTTATGCTTGTTTTCATGTTATGAATTAGTTGTGTGTGTTGATTTATATTTTCCAGTGTGGTCAGCTAGAACTTAGTCTATAGAAGTTGCTTAGTAACTTTAGTAGAACCAGGTTATCTCATGTATGTGCTTAGTTTTAGATGTCGGAATAACTCGTGCTCATAAATTACATATCCTCAGCTAGATTAGATATTGTGATTTTTGGCTTAGTATCGGAAGGCGACTTGAGAACGAGGTCTAGTTCATGTCAGTTCAATGCCAGATAAAAAGGGAAAAGAATTTTCTTCTGGTGTTTGCTTGATACTATGTTGATATAATGTTATCCAGTCTTCCTTGAGTGATGGTGTGCAGGTTAGATGTGAGCTTCCAGGTTTGGTGTAAGAGGTTGGTCCGGAGTCAGATACTTCATTGGTGCTTAGTTGTGATTGATTGATAAGTTAGATATTGGCTTCGTCTCTTTCTTTTCAGTATGTTCAGCGAACATTCGAGGACGAATTTTCCCAAGGGGGAGATATAGTAATACCCCGGAAGGGGCTAAGAATAGACCTAGGAAGTATAATTTGAAAAGTGCAAAAAAACTGGCAAAAATATCTCAGGACAGGTGACTTAATCACTTGTGGTGGGATACCATGAGTCTTCTGCAGTCGTGAGGTGGAGGTCAGGATACAGTGGCGACAGAAGACATGACGAGTCGATAGGAGTGGCAACGACTCATTTTGTCGGTCATTATGAGGGTTTCCGATTTTAAAAAGGATTTCCAGTGTACTTGACGGAAGGACATGATGAGTCGCCGGGTCTAGTGAAGAGTCGTTATGTTGGTCATGGTTTGGAGGTTGTGAATTTCCAATAGAGTTGACGAGTGCACCTAACGAGTCGTCGGGTGTGGCAACAACTCGTCAGGTGAGTCGTGGCATCAGCTCGGGCAATTTTTTGGAATTTTTCAAGGACAGGTTCGTAAAATCCCACGCTCCCAGCTTTAAAGTGATGTAATTTTCGGTATGTTTGGGGACGTTTTTAAGGGTTTTCCTAAGCCTAAACCCTCATTCTCTCAATCCCCTTCTTCCTCCTCTCTTCTCCAAAGATTTTAGGATTTTCCCAAGGTGTTCTTTGAGCTTCAAGGAAGATAATCAAGCGGGGTCTTCGTCTACTAGGTATGTGGGACTTCAACAAGGATATATTTTCATCTTTGTTCCCGAAAATGTTTTCAATAAGAACCCACTTTAGATTATTTGGATTATCATTATCTAGGGTTTTAAATAATGGGTAATTTCTACCTCATCTGTTTCTTAAATGCTAATATTTACTGCGATTATTGAATGAATTGGTATGTTAATTAATGGGTCGCCTTGGAGAATGTATTATATGTTGGGATTATAGGATGGTAGCACGTTCTTCATGAATTGACTTGAGTGATAAATGGGTCCCGCTTATTGTTCACTTGAGTGTTGTAGTCATGCATGAATATGATGAAATTGTGAAGATTAGGTGAGTATGTATGCATGTAGTATGTTCTCCCAAAATTGATCTTAGTATTGATTGGGAATTTTACATTCCTTTCATGATTATCATAGAAACTCATGACCATGGTGGAAGTGTGAAAATATTGCATAATTAACACTAATGACTTGAGTATGATGTTGATGATCATATGGGATTGAGTAGAAGTTATGGGACTGAGTAATTTAAATAAGTTAGGTGTCCTTACTTTACTTTATATTTAATTCATTTGGCGTAAGAAGATTTCACCTCCATTGTTAAACTACGAAGCCTGGGCGGATTCTACATTGTTTTCCCTCATTTAAATTGTTTTTATAAAAACTTGGAATCTAAAACACCCATGACTAAAGAGTTCACAAAGGAGTAATTATGACAAGTGTATGGAATGTTGTATACATAAACAAGTGAAGTCATCTATCTTAATAGAGTATGAGTTGTATTTATATAGCATGCAAGACCGCAGATTACATGTGAATGAGATGTTCTTTGAGTTTGGAGTATCATGATAGTATATGCGTAGTGTGACCTTGTAGAATGCTCGTTAGCAAGAGATGCTTGAGATAGCTATAAATTGTATTCCATGATGATAATGCATGAGAATGATATTGCAACTGTTGGGTTAATGTTATTAGAAATTAGTCCCACCTTGTTGATAAGAATGTTGTATGATGAAAATCAGTAACTGTCCTTTAGTGTCTGATTAACTGTTGCAATTTGGATTAGCGTTAGACAGTTGGGATTCCTCATTAGCAAGAGTATTTCCCTAGTCAGTCGGGATTTCTTGTTAGCAATAGTATTTCCCTAGTTGGTCGGGATTTCTCGTTAGCAAGAGTATTTCCCTAGTCAGTGGGGATTTCTCATTAGCAAGAGTATTTCTCCTAGTTGGTTAGGATTTCTCATTAGCAAGAGTATTTCCCTAGTAAGTTGGGAGTTCTCGTTAGCAAGAGTATTTCGTACATCCCTAGTTGGTTAGTGACTTCTTATATCAAAGTTTTCCCTTCCTTCGACGGTTGGGGATTTTTGCGAGTGAGAATGTTTCCCTTGGATAGTCGGGGACCCTTTATATATCATTCATGACTTTGCATTTCTGTGTCATAAGATCAATACCTTTGTGCTCTAGTTGAACTTGTAAAAATTCATGTCCTTATCATGTGATTATGTTTATATGAATATGAGGATATCATACAGATTATTGTATCTCTTTTAGGTTACGTTACTAACCCGGTGATTTACGTTACCCCCTTAATTATATAGTGATTCTTATGAGTTGTTTGATTACATTCCTGCATACTCAGTACATTCCAAGTAATGACCGCACGCCTCTTGTGCTATATATTTTTATGATATAGATTCAGGTCTCCAGGTTCAGCCGTGTGACTAGATACGCTTCTTTCTCTTCCAGCTGCTTGCTGTGAGTTCTCATCTTCCAAGGACGTGGTTTATATTCTAATTTTATCTTGTTTTAGTTTTCATACTTTTGAAGTTAGCTAGGGGCTTGTACTAGCAACTCATCAGTTTATTAAAAGGCTTTCAGATTTGTTAGACAGGATCAACGTTGTATTTAAATGTTATTAAGTTGTCGTTTTGACTTATATCAGTTTCTAGTCAGTTCTTCCACTTGTTCATGATGTTTGACGTTTTTTATGTTAAGTATATGCGATGATTACACCATGGGTCGACTTGGTGCCTCTCGGGTTTCTTTGTCCCATGTCTACTATTCGGTTGTACTCTCGGGTTGTGACAGGGTGTGAAAGGAAACACCCATTGATAGCCTTACATAGCTGAAAAACAACTAATTCTTAATCTCCCTTGAATGCCCAAGAAGGAGTTGGAAGGATTTGAAGAAGGAAGCCTTGAATCACCCTTTTATCACCTTTCTATACTCTTGCATGCATGAATGAGGACTTAGAGTAGATTATCCCTCTCAAAACCCACCTTTCATAAGCTAAAACGACGTAGCTTAGGGACCTAGGACTTAGGAATTGCGGAAAATCCCTTACTAAAATCGCAGAATTTTGTTGGCTGCCAGTCCCCACAAAGGGACTAGTCGACTCGTGACG
This sequence comes from Datura stramonium, assembly GCA_018107945.1. NCBI lineage: Eukaryota > Viridiplantae > Streptophyta > Magnoliopsida > Solanales > Solanaceae > Datura > Datura stramonium. The sequence goes on along the minus strand of JACEIK010003731.1, from coordinate 150,745 downwards.
AAAGCTAACAACTCGTGGCCTAGAGTTGGGAGGTACACTACCAAAAATTCACCATGGGACCCCACGAAGGACACCACGAATCGTGGTGAGTGACCACAACTCGTGGTCCACACTGCCCAACTATCCTTGTCAAACATCCAGTCTAGGCCACAGGTGACCTCACGAGTCGTGTGGCTTGACCACGACTCATGGTCATGCCTGCGGTGACCCCCATACTAGTCGACCTCCCTGCTTGACCACGAGTTACTTCACGACTCGTGGTCACTCCTCACAAGCCACTTCACAGATCGTTCTATGATCTGGTGTGAAATTTCAGCTTTTCACTGTTTTGACTCCTGGGTCTGATCCCTGGGTTCCCAGGGTATAACAATATATCCCCGTTGGGAACATTTATCCTCAAATTTTAGAAACACACATGAAACTTAGAAACATGCAATTATCATATGCAAATACTGATCGTTTAAATCGAAAACTAACAAAATGACTATATTCGAAAAGAACTACAAAGCTGAACCAAATTCAGACATCACATACATCTATCATGACATAAATCAAACTTGCGCACATGAACTGGACATGGAAACTGATTAGAGAACTAGGGAAAAAACTGATACCTCAAACTTAAATTGAGCTTGTAGGGAACAGGAGGGGGTATTTAGCCATCATATCCTCTTCGACCTCCCACATAGCTCCCTCAACATGCTAATTTCTCCATAACACCTTTACTGAAGATACTTCTTTGTTCCTCAGCCTCTGAACCTGACGATCCAAGATTGCAACTGGAATTTCCTCATAACTTAGGCTATCTCTCATAGCAATACTTTCCACTGGGACAACTAAAGTTGGATCACCCAAGCACTTTTTCAAGAGCGATACATGAAAGACGTGATGAACTAAAGATAACTCTGATGGCAATTCCAACTCTTACGCTACCTTACCACCTTTTCTCATAACCCGGTAAGGACCAACATAGCGGGGGCTGATTTTTCCTTTGTTTCTAAATCGCATTACTCCCTTCATGGGAGACACCTTTAGAAATACCCAATCATCCACCTCGAATTCCAACTCTCTCCTTCTCATATCAGCATATGACTTTTGATGACTCTGAGCGGTTTTAAGCCTGTCCTTTATCAAATAAACCTTCACCATAGCCTTATGAATCGAATTTGTCCCTATCATAGCTACATCACCAACCTCAAACCATCCGATGGGTGATTTACATATCTGCCCATAGAGAGCCTCAAATGGTGCCATTTGGATACTGGAGTGATAGCTGTTATTGTAAGAAAACTCGATCAGGGGAAAATGATCATCCCAAATACCTTTGAAGTCCATCACACATGCTCTCTACATGTCATAGAGAGTTTGGATTGTTCATTCCGCTTGGCCATCTGTCTGCGGATAGAACGCCGTACTGAACCTAACTTCAGTCCTAAGCCTTTTCTGAAAAGACCGCCAGAACTGTGAGGTAAATTGACTACCTTGGTCCAAAATAATAGACAAGGTCACTCCATGTAACTGAACAAACTCTCGAATATACACTTTGGTATGATCATCCGCTGAATATGTGGTTTTGACCAATAGAAGGTGTGAAACCTTGGTCAACCTATCTACCACCACCCAAATAGAATCGTAGTGTCGGCGAGTACGAGGTAGGCCTGTAATGAAATCCATATTAATCTCTTCCCACTTCTAGGTGGAAATGCTAATATGGTGAAGTACGCCTCCCGGCCTTTGATGCTCAATAGATTCTGCAATATTCTTCTTCATGCCATCCCACCAATAGATTTCTCGTAAGTAACGATAGATCTTAGTGGCACCTGGATGGATAGAATACCTGGATCCATGTTCCTCATGCAATATCCATCCCCTAAAATTATCAACATCTAGAACACATAGATGACCTTGGTACCGTAACACACCATCTCCCCCTCAGGAGAAGTCTTCCACCTTCTGGCTCTGAATGACTTCTTTCAGCTTTACCAAAATCGAATCCTCATCTTGTCTAGCTTTCAAATCAGTCAGCAAAGACGATTCTGATCCATTTTGCACAACAACACGCCATCGATTGAGTCTACCAACCTAACTCCCAACCTTGCAAGTCGATGGACATCTTTCAGCAACTCCTTCTTTCCCTCTTCTACGTGGGATACACTCTCCATAGAGAGCCTACTAAGTGCATCCTCTACCATATTACCATTACTCGGGTGGTAAAGGACACTCATATCGTAGTCCTTGAGTATCTCCAACCACCTCCTTTGCCGAAGATTAAGATCTTTCTACGTGAACACATATTGTAAGCTTTTGTGATCTGTGAATACATCCACGTGGACTACATACAATTAATGCCGCCATATCTTCAACGGGAACACAACCGCGACCAACTCTAGATCATGGGTTGGGTAATTCTTTTCATGGATCTTTAATTGCCTGGAGGCATATGTTATTACCTTTCCCCGCTGCATCAATACACACCCTAGCCCAATTCTTGAAGCATCACCAATACACAACAAAACCATCTGTACCCTTAGGTAGTGTCAACATCGGTGCTGTAGTGAGTCGGGTTTTCAACTCTTGGAAGCTTTTCTCACAAGCCTCCGACCATTGGAACTTTACCTTCTTCCGAGTCAACTTGGTCAAAGGTGCTGCAATTGATGAAAAACCCTCAACAAATCTCCAGTAGAAGCCAGCTAGGCCTAAGNACAAATCTCCAGTAGAAGCCAGCTAGGCCTAAGAAACTTCAAATATCCAAAGGATTCACCGATCTATGCCAATTCTTCACCGCCTCAATTTTATGAGAATCTACCTTTATGCCCTCACTTGATACTACATGGCCCAATAATGCTACCGAGTTCAACCAAAATTCTCACTTGATGAACTTTGCATACAACTGTCGACCCTTGAGGGTATGGAGCACTACTATCAAATGAGCGGCATGCTCATCCTCGCTCCGAGAGTATGTGAGGATGTCATTAATGAACACAATCACGAACGTGTCCAGATATAGCTTGAACACCATGCTCATCAGGTCCATGAAAGCTGCAAGAGAATCGATTAGTCCAAAAGACATAACTACAAACTCATAATGGCCATACCGCATCCTAAAGGCTGTCTTCGGGATATCACTCTCCCAAACTCGGAGCTGATGATACCTAGACCTGAGATCTATCTTTGAGAAACACTTGGCACCCTGAAGTTGGTCAAACAAATAATCAATCCTGGGAAAAGGATACCTGTTCTTAACGGTGACCTTGTTCAATTTTCGTAGTCAATGCACATCCAAAGGGAACCATCCTTCTTCAGGACCAATAACACTGGTGTACCCCATGGAGACTTGCTCAGTTTAATAAAGCCCTTATCTAACAGCTCCTCCAACTGATCCTTCAACTCCTTTATCTCAGCTGGAGCCATCCTATAAGGAGGAATAGATATATGCTGCGTATCGGGATGAAGGTCAATACCAAAATCAATATCCCGCTGGGGAGGAACGCTTGGCAAATCATCGGGGAAGATCTTTGGATACTCACACACCACCGGTACTGATTGGATAGTCGGGGTTCTGAAACTCAACATCCTTAACCCTGACTAGATGGTACATGCAACCCTTTGAAATCATCTTCTGGGCCTTAAGATATGAAATAAATCGACCTGATGGAATAACCGAACTACCCCTCTCCTCCAAAATTGATTCACCAAGAAAACGAAATACCACCGCACAAGTTCTATAATTTATAGATGCATAACACGCATACAACCAATCCATGCTAAGAGTAATATTTAAATCATTCATGGATAACTCTACAAGATCTACGGAGGTGACTTTATGAAATATAGTGATCGGGCATCCCCTATACACCCGCCTAGCTACAACCGAATCACCGAAAGGAGTAGAAACTGAAAATGATTCTGACAGAGTCTCGGGACTAACTCCAAAGTTACTAGCAATGTAAGGGGTCACAAAAGACATGGAAGCTCCCGGATCTAGAAAATCATAAACATCAATATGAAAAACATCCAACATACCCATGACAACATCCAGAGAGATCTCTTGCTCCTGACGGGGTGCTAAAGCATAAAACCTATTTTGACGCTGACCGCCGGCTGAACTGGTCGAGGCACCCTACTGAGGGGGGCATGCTACTGGAGCGGCAGAACTGGCTGCTGGCATACGGGCTCCACCAACCCCTGATTTGGCTGAAGGCAATCTATGAGTCTGTGTCCGGGCTTGCCGCACCCGAAACAAGCATCCAAGACAACTAGGCACCTCCCAGGGTGATTCTTGCCACACCCCGCACAAACAAGAAAAGAGCGCTCCACCTGCATGCTACCCTGGCCTATCGAATCTGAAGCTCTGCTCCTCCGATCCCCTCTAAATCTAGATGGAGAGCTGGATGATGATAGAGCTGGAGCGATAGACCTATGCTGGGACTACTGATGTTGTCCACCCTCTGACCTGACCTATGAAGTCCCATAACTGTCGGTCCTAGCCCTCTTGTCCTCCCTCTGCCTCCGGTAGACCGACTCCATCTATTGTGGATGAAACACAATGCGGGGAAAATTGATATCCCGATGAAACATGGAGATTCTGTAATCCTTATCAAAATAATCGACCACCCCATGAACAAAATGACTCACCTGAGCCCTCTGGTCCGCCACCAACTCTGGAGCATACTTGGATAATAGGATGAACTTCAATGTGTACTCATGAACGGACATGCCACCTTGTTTAAAATAAAAAAACTCGGCCTCCTTGAGCTCCCTCATCCCCCGAGGTAAGAACTGTCGAAAAATGCCACGTGGAACTCTTTCAAACCTACCAGGCTTGCACCCATTTCCCTCGTATCTCTCCACTGCTTGAACTATATGTGAGCCACCCCCTTTAGCTGATAAGAGGACAAGTTAACACATTCCCCATTGTTCACCCCCATAATTTGGGTGATCTTTAGAATCTCCTCAATGAAATCGTGTGGATCCTTGCCCATGTTCAACCTCGTGAACTCAGGAGGGCTCATCCTCAAGAAATCCCTTACCCTAGCCGCCGCCGCATTCCCATTTTGAGGGTAATGCACCACTGTCGGATTATGAAGCTGGGCAGCCATGGCCTATGTCAGCATCTGAATCGCTGCCCTAAACTCAGCGTGGGCAGCTGGCTCTGGCGTGTGCTGGTCATGAACGGGTGGGGGTGGCTGATGCCCGCCACAATTGGCACCTTCATGAACATTGTCGTTACTATTTCTTCGGACATTCATTTGGCGTGGAGGCATGATTCTGCAAATGTGAATAGCACGAATTAGAAGGATAGAATGACTTTTCATCACACGACATAGATCATGAAAAGAAGGGAACATTACCTAAATGTCTAGTAGCCTCTTTGTCATAATTGTGGTGCTCTTCAAACCCATGAAAAACACTCTACATAATGCGGCTTTCACACACCCCAGGAAACTTCAAACCTATGGCTCTGATGCCATGTTTGCACGACCCGTACGTACACCCGGATCGTAAACACGGGACAAGGAGCCCTAAGAGACCCCAAGTAGACCCATGACATGAACATACATCTAATTTATTCACGTAAGAGGAAGACATAACACAAAGAAATGAAATCATGACATAATAACAGAGAAACACAATACATGATCCATACACGATGACTGAGTACAATTTATAGTCTAAAAAGCCTTTAGTCATGAAAGACGGGTTGATGGGACAATCCCCCAACTAACCCTAAAATACTGAAACTAAAAGAGAACAATAGAGTTTGTACATATGACCCTCGGAACATGAGGACTCACCAAATAAGCTGATAGCAAACTCTGAATAGCTATTGAGGAGGGTGAGCCTGAGAGTCGGGTCCTATATCATGAGACGATACAACATAAAAACTATGCGGTTAGTACATGGAATGTACTGAGTGTGCAAGGTAAGTAAAACAGACATTTAAAACTTATACAACTCATAAATGATCATAAGAGTAGGACATCATGCTCATATCGTAATCATCGTCACATAACATAAGGTTCAAGGTTTTCAAATCATTCATAATACTAACGTAATCATAATCATAGGAGATAAGCTTTACTTAACATGACTTGATCCAAATTACATAATCAAAAACATGCATAAATCTTGATGAATAGTGGGAGATTCCCTTAACTGGCATACCCCATATGAACACACATGAAGTCTGACTTGTAAACCTATTTGGGAGGTTGTTCGTAACTTTCCAAGGGTAGAACCATGAAGGGCATGATATCACCATGAAAAGGGTCATTTGGGTAGGGGACAGTCACAAAGAAAGTCCCAACATACCTACGGTGGCACGTTGTTTATGAGATCCCAAGAATAACCTGGGCCCCGAACATACTCGGTGTTGATACTACTCCCAAAACATATATATAGTTCTTATAGTATACATACATGAATTCATGAGCTAGTTAAATCATGCTAATCATAAACATACTTAAACTAACCATGAAATAAGGCCTGTGAGTCGGCCAAATAATAACTCATGAATCATAAAGTTCATACATACTTGTAGATCATACATATAGCTTGAAATTCATAAAATCATGATTGGTTATTGATTAAATAAATATTTTTAAATCGTAATTCAAGCTGGGCTCGTAAATATCATTAATGGAAAAGTAGATCATAAATTGACTCATCATGGGTAATGCATTATTAGGATTAATTTCAAGAGATTCAATAATTGATAACATTATAAATAAATTAAATTACAAAATCTGATTAAAACCCCATAGAATACGATAAGGTTCGAAAATCACAAAACCCATTAACAATCATTAGATTTTTATATAAATCTACTTCAAAACCCAATAATTTTTTGATGGAATTTTCATGAAATCGNGAATGAGGACTTAGAGTAAATTATCCCTCTAAAAACCCACCTTTCATAAGCTAAAACAATGTATATTAGTGCCCTCGGACTTAGGAATTACAGAAAAGCCCTTATTAAAATCGCAGAATTTTGCTGACTACCAGTCCCCACGAGGGACTGGATGACTCACGACCAGGGCTAACGAATCGTGGCCTGGATTCGTGAGGTACACTGCCAAAAATTCACCATGGGACCCCACAGAGGACACCACGAATCATGGTGAGTGACCATGACTTGTGGTCACCATCCATTGTACACACTGCCCAACTATCCTTGCCAAGCATCCAGTCCATGCCACGAATGACCTCACGAGTCGTGTGGCCTGACCACGACTTGTGGTCATGCCTGCGGTGACCCCTAAACCAGTCCACCTCCCTGCTTGACCATGAGTCACTTCACGACTCGTGGTCACCCCTCACGAGCCACTTCACGGGACGTTTTGTGATATGGTGTGAAATTTCAGCTTTTCACCATTTTGACTCCTGGGTCTGATCCTTAGGTTCCCGGGGTATAACAACTAGTGACCACGAGTCGTGGTCACCACCCATGAGGTACACTGCCTCCTTCTATTTCTATTCTTAATCTCCCTCCCCACGACTGACCCAACGACTCGAGGGTCTTGGCCATGAGTCATTGTCATGCCTGTGGGGTCTCCTCTTCTCAACTCAAAATTCCATCCCGTGGCCTTCCACAACAGCCACCTCATGACTCATGGGTTGGTCTCACGAGTCTCCTCACAACTCATTCTGAGTCTACTACGAATTTTCCACTTTTTCCTTGTTTCAACTCCAGGGTCTGAGCTTTGGGCTTCCGGGCTATAACATAGAGTGCTACCTTTTAGGGCATAATCATAAAAAATGAATTGAATATTGTTCAACACACTGAATCTCATCATAACTTACTCATCTTGATTGGAACTTATTAATGATAGAACCATATGCATGAAATACTTCATACACCAATTATATGAGGTATGAATTGGGAATCACTTTGAACATAGATAAGACATAGTTGCATGAAAAGGGGGAAAATTAACACCTTTATGACTAATTTAACTATAGGTTCATAAATATTTTTGAGAGAAGTCGTGTCACCAGTAAAAACTCCTCTTTACTAATGGTTCACATTTTGGTATTTCCATGGGTATCATGATCATGAAAAGAATTTAAGAGAATGCATAAGCATAACATGACATGAATACGCAAAACATCGGATGAGCGTCATCTTGATAAAGTATTGGGATTTCATTAGAATGAGAATAGTTCATTATCAATATACTTAGGATACATGACTGGTTTGGGTATTTCACCGTACCATCTCCCATTTAGTTTAAGCATTAGCATTCTAACTCAATGCATACCTCCTCTAAATGGAGCCCTAGATGTTTGTTTTCTTAATATTCCTTTACTTCTTGCAACTATTACGTTGAACCTAGTTAGAAACGTTCTTAAACACTTACTCAATGAAGGAAATATCTCCCTTACTAGGTTACAGTGGTATTACTCTGTATGAGTTGTATCAATATATTTGTGGCTGTCGCACTTCTCTTATGGGACATATCGTGGGTGCTACAAGTCATGGTATGATCTTCTTCCCTGATATCTCTTAACTTCCTCACGCCTCTGAAGTTATNCCTCTCCCTCATTTTCCCCTTAGAAGTCAGATAGAAGAAGTAGGTCATGGTATGATCTTCTTCCCTGATATCTCTTAACTTCCTCACGCCTCTGAAGTTATCACTATAAAACTTATACTCTATTGTTTTTCTTACCCACTTCCTTTATCACTTTAACAATACGATTTCCTCATAGAAGTTTTACTCAAACCTTATCTGGAAATTTCTATCCACCCAAATGAGATGAGATTAAGATTATAGTAAGAGGCTTAACATCGTCTGTCTATTATCTTCTTACTTCAACTCTTGGGATGGGAAAGTTGTGAAAATACACCCAGTATTTTTCCATCTTTCATGACTTAAGAATAATATATTAGTGTACCGCCCCGCCAGCAAATCCATTAAATTTTTCGCATTTTTCCAACTTAACGGATGAGCCGAGCCAAAGTATTCAGACCGATAAGCTGCCCATGTCAGGAACCAAAGGCAAGGCAATACAACACCTTGGAACAGCCCAAAACGCATACCTGACACGCCAGGAAAAGCATGCCTACGCGCCTGACACTGCCTGCCTGCATGCCAGACATAGTATGCCTGATACTGCCTGCCACAGCCTGCCTGACACTGCCTGTCTGCATGCCTGACACAGCATGCCTGACCTGCCTGCCACAATAAGCATGCCTGACCTACCTGCCACAGCAAGCATGCCTCTCTGCCACAGCCAGCCTGCCACATCCACATTGGTACAGCCACATGGCACGTAGTGTAGGGACTTGTATGTACTATAAATAGGCCTCAAGGGGAAGGTTTTGTAACTATCCACACATTTTCAGATTTCTCAATACTTAGTGGAATCAAAAGGGCTCTTTGCCTATATCACTTGTCTTCCTTACATTTCTTTACTTCTTGCCTTCTTTCTTTAATCGCCATCCGATCCTTAACCCATTTTGTGCCTCGTGAGCAACAAGTGGAGTGAAGCTTGGGTGGAAGTTTAGCCATCTTAGCTATCCCACGGCCTTTGAAAAGACGAGCTCGTAACAAGTGGTATCAGAGATTCGCTTATGGAATACTGCAAAGAGGAAGAAGCTACATTCCAAGGAGACAACCAGGGCAATGAGCCCCAAAAAAAGTCCAAGTCAAGCCAGAGGGACAAGAGCCGAGGAAGGGATCCCTCCCTTGTGCCGGTCAGTGAAGGACTTACACACGAGGAAACTGAAGGTTTGGGCACCGGCCAACTTGAGGAACGAATCACTCATGCAGAGGCTGGTAGGGTGGCCGTGAACCGACGTATAGAGGTTCTTGAAGGAAACTTCTCTTCCCTTTAGAACGTAGCTCTTTAGGGGCTAGATGAAGTTAAGGATAATATCTTGGAGCAGGTAGAAGAGCACAAGGAGGGGCTGACAGGCCTAGAGCAGAGACTCGTGGAGGCTCTGGCCGCGCTGCAGGGAAAGGTTGACACCCTTAGGAAGCAAGTGGAGGCAGCCAGAGGCGTCAGTGGGGGCGCTGGACCAGCCAAAGTGTGAGAGGCCCGCATCCCTGGCGGTAGAGGTTAAGTCAATGCAGGATGAAGAC
>JACEIK010003731.1:106724-133402 GCA_018107945.1 Datura stramonium | reverse complement strand
GTATCACGGGCATGATATTTTTGCCCGTGATCAGGAGACGAGCCCAAGACCATATGCGTCACCCGGTATGGAGCGTTCGAATGGCTAGTCATGCCATTCGGCCTTATTAACGCCCCTGCCACATTCTGCACCCCCATGAACCGGCTATTCCATCCTTTCATGGACAGATTTGTGGTAATCTACCTAGATGACATTGTGGTTTACAGCAGCAGCCTGGAGGATCATGTAGAACACCTCCAGCAATTCTTCCAAGTATTGAGGGAAAATGAACTGTACGTCAAGAGAGACAAATGTACATTCACTTAGCCATACGTGCAATTCCTTTGCCACACCATCTCGCAGGGAGAAATAAGAATGGACCATGGCAATGTAGATGCTGTAAGGGATTGGGAGGCACCGACTCGAGTAGACAAACTCCTATCCTTCCTTTGTCTCACCAATTATTATCGGCGGTTCATTACAGGCTACTCAAATATAGCTGCACCTCTCACCGACTTATTGAAGAAGGGACAGGAATGGAATTGGAGCAGTTAATGCCAAGAAGCTTTCGAGGAACTTAAGACTGCCATCACAAAGGAGTCGGTTCTTACTCTGCCCGATTTCAGCAAAACTTTTGAGGTCCATATAGACGCTTCTCATTTTTCCCTCGGTGGCGTGCTAATGCAAGAGGACCACCCTATCACTTTCGAGAGTCGAAAGTTGAACGAAGCGGAGCAGCGGTATACCGTCCATGAGAAGGAAATGACTGCCATAGTCCATTGTCTAAGGACTTGGCGCCACTATTTGTTGGGCTCCCACTTAACCGTCAAGACTGACAACATGGCCACAAGCTATTTCCAGTCCCAATCGAAGTTGACACCCATGCAGGCCCATTGGAAAGATTTTATAGATGAGTTTGACTTCACTTTTGAGTATAAGCCAGGCCGAACAAATGTTGTTGCAGATGCCTTAAGCCGGAAAACAGTCCTAGCGCCCCTTGTCAGCACAAGCAGCAGCAGCATTTCGGACACCATTAAGGAGGGCATGCAACATGACCCAGTTGCAAAGTAGCTCCTTGCCATGGCCAGTCAAGGCAAAACGAAGATGTTTTGGGAAGAAGATGGTCTGTTGTATACTACCGGTAGGAAGGTCTACGTGCTGAAGTGGGCCAATCTGAGGCACCTCCTAATCAAGGAGGGACATAATACTACCTGGGCAGGACATCCAGGGCAAAAGAGAACCTTGGCACTACTGGAGGCAACCTACTACTGGCCACACATGCGGGACGATGTTGAAATTTATGTCTGTACCTGTCTCGTGTGCCAGCAAGACAAGACATAAAGCAAGGTGCCTGGTGGCTTACTAGAGCCACTTCCTATAGCCGAACGACTATGGGACAACATCACCATGGACTTCATCACATGCTTGCCAAATTCTGAGGGATTTAGCACCATAATGGTTGTGGTGGACAGATTCTCCAAGTATGCTACTTTCACGGCAACCACAGCTAGTTGCAAAGCCCGGGGGGCAGCGAGGCTAATTTTGCAGGATGTGGTAAAGTATTGGGGAGTGCCAAGACACATCATCAACGACCGGGACACCTGATTTACCGGAGCCTTCTGGAAAGAATTTTTTAAATTAGGGGGGTCTGAATAGCACTTCTCCACCAGTTTGCACCCGCAAACTGACGGCCAGACGGAGTGGGTCAATTGCCTTCTTGAGTGCTACTTGAGGCACTTTGTCAGTGCCAACCAAAAAGATTATGCAAAGCTGCTTGATACAACCCAGTTCTCATACAACTTGCAGAGGAGTGAAGCAATAGGTAAAAGCCCATTTGAACTTGCAACAGGGCAGCAGCCTAATACCCCACAGTCCTTGCTTGTCAATGCCGGACGAAGGAATCCTGACGCTTATCACTTGGCGAAGTCATGGGAAGAATAGGTGGATATGGCAAGGTCCTACTTGGACAAGGCAGCCCGCAAAATGAAAACGTTCGCTGATAGGAAACATTGGCCAGTGCACTATCAGATTGGGGACAAGGTGATGGTAAAGCTTAACCCGCGGTAGTTTAAGTCCTTGTGTGGCATCAACCAGAATCTTNGAACGAAACTGACCATTATCTAGTGACGAAGCTGACTCATAACAAACGTGATGGTAAAGCTTAACCCGCGGTAGTTTAAGTCCTTGTGTGGCATCAACCAGAATCTTATTAGACGCTATGAGGGTCCTTTCGAGATTATTGCCAAGGTGGGCAAGATTTCTTACAATCTGAACATGCCACATCACTCAGGATTTTAATCACTCCGGCAGCCACGGAGAAACAAATTGAGGCCATTCTTGACCACCAGCTAATTCAGGGCAAAGGCTGGGGCAACTCAAGCACCCAATTTCTTGTGCACTGGAAAGGGCAATCACCGGAAGAGGCGTCATGGGAAAAATTTGAAGACTTGTAGAAGTTTAAGGATGAGGTCCACAAGTACTTGTAGACATGTGGCGCCGCGGTTGTCGCGAAATCAAGTGGGGGAGAGTGTACCACCCCGCTAGCAAATCCATTAAATTTTTCACATTTTTCCCACTTAACGGATAAGTCGAGCCCACGTATTCAGACCGATAAGCTGCCCATGTCAAGAACCAAAGGCAAGGCAATACAACACCTTGGAACAGCCCAAAACGCATGCCTGACACACCAGACAAAGCATGCCTGCGCGCCTGACACTGCCTGCCTGCATGCCTGACACTGCCTGCCACAGCCTTCCTGACACTGCCTGCCTGACACTGCCTGCCTAACACTGCCTGACATAGCCTGCCTGACACTGCCTGCCTGCATGCCTGACACAGCATGCCTGACCTGCCTGCCATAGCAAGCATGCCTGAGCTACCTGCACCCGCAACCATGCCAGGCTACCACAGCCACATTGCACGTAGTGTAGGGACTTGTATGTAATATAAATAGGCCTCAAGGGGCACTACTTTGTAACCATCCACACATTTTAAAATTTCTCAATACTTAGTGGAATCAAAAGGGCTCTTTGCCTCAATCACTTGTCTTCCTTACTTTTCTTTACTTCTTGTCTTCTTTCTTTATTCTCCATCCGATCCTTAGTACATTTTGTGCCTCATGAGAAAATAGTGGACTGAAGCTTGGGTGGAACTTTAGCCATCTTAGCTGTCCCACGAGCTTTGAAAAGAAAAGCCCGTGACATTAGGCGCACATGGAGTTTAGAAGCTTAGTATCTCATGTAAAAATATTCCTCATAAGGGCACACAATCTCCTTTCATAATTCTTAGGGTTTTATCTTTATCTAATTCCTTAGCCTTTATTCACATATTCTTCTAGAGCACATATATACAATGCTTGTGCCATCATAGCTGTCGTAAGTTCTTGCATTCCCTATATGAAACCTACTAGATCCATCTCAACACTATTATTATCACCCTTATATTTTCATTTGATCACCATGATGATATTTTAGAGTTTTGGCCTACTGTTTTTCTATTAAAATGTGTAGAAGTCTGATCATTTATATAATATAGAAATCTAGCTACGAAAGAAAGATCAACACAATAGCCCATTGAGAATCCATGATAAAATAGTTTATCCTAATCAATTGACCTCTCAAATTGTATCCTCCAAGAACATTCCAAATCTGTGCCAATCTCACAACCTCTTTGTTATTGCCTAAGGACATAGTCATCCTATTATATACCTAAAACTTATATGAATTTAGTTGCATATTTCAATCAATCACTATTTCCACTTCTTTGCTACTACATTCATGACTTTATATCCTAGATCTGGCATATATTCTACTACTTATGGATTACAATAACTCATCACACCATCCCTCAAATGACCACTTTACTCAAGCCTTGAGATATATACTTTTCCTTAGAGGCTATTATTCACGTCAATATTTCAATAAGGTTTTTAATGCTCATCTTACCTTAGACTAAAAAGCACAATTTATCAAAACAAGAGTATATCCCTTGAAATAAGAGATTTCAATGCAATAATGCGCTTATCATAAGCCTTTGCAATATCTTTCTACCTTTGATGACTTCATCTAAAAGTATCAAATAAAGAATAACTTTAGCTTTATTACTTCTATCACTTTGAAGGTGAGGCGTAGCCGGCGAAACTGGAGTAAAGGGAGAATCAGAACAGTTTCTTATGATATATCTCTATTGCATTATCTAGATTAAAAAAGAATAGAAAATTTTTCTTAAACGTCCATAGTCCCTCGTTTATATATATGGGACCCTCATAATGATAAACGAGACTCTACCGATACGACTTCATAGACTCCATATCATACTTGAAACTAATGCGCTGATACCACGTTTGTCATGCCCCGACCTAGGGCCTAGGTGTGGTCAGCACTCGATGTCCTTGCTCTCCTGAGCGAACCACATAACATGGTGTTCATTAAGAAAATATATCTAACATAAGCGGAAGAATCATTAGGCTCAATCTTTAAAAATAAAAATACAAAACAATCAATTTATTAGAAAAAGTCCTACTAAATCTATATAAACATTAACCATAAGAATCTATGAATCCTCTATCAAAAATGGAATAAATGTTTTACTGGGACAAGGCACCCATCACATCGTATAGTCAAAAACTAATAAACCTGAACAAAGTAACAAAGCCCAAAACAAGTGGGGCCCAATCAGCTAAGTCATCTCATATCTTGCCAGTGTATGAGACATCCATATCATAGTGCTAACAAGGATCCATAACATCCCATACTAGGGGCATATAGGAGTCGCTCTAACTACAAGAAACGATCCATCATCCTATATTGGCATATGTAGTTTCAAGCATGAAGATTTCTCGATTAATAATATTTCTCCCCTTATTATTTCATAGAGAGATTCACTTGAAAACAAATTTAAGAAATCAATCTTATCATCATAAGTCATCATCGTATCATAATTATCGTTTTTCATCATCATAAGGCCTTTAACTTCATAAGTCATTAGGGTATCATGATCATAGTTCATCCATGTTAGAAGACCTTTAAATTCATAAAATATCATGTCATAATCAATATTCATAAAAATCATTGGAACTTCTCTTTTAGTGGGAAAATCATAATTCATGAAGTCATCGAGACTGCTCTTGAAGAGGAACATCACAGTTCCTAAAATCATTGAAACATCTGTTTTGGAGGAAAAATCATAGTCTAAAAATTGACATATTTTATAAGAGGACTCATGAAACTCATAGAATGATCAAGAAGGATCTTAGAAATGTGTAGGAACTCAGGGAGTGATTAAGAATGATCATAGAATATACATAAAAACTCATGCATTTTGAAAAAAATTCATCATAGCATAACGTTATTGACCTTAACCCTAACAACTGAAGAAGAAGAATGATTTCATCAGTAAATCTTTAAGAGGAATCATCAAACTCTGAACTTGAAGGAATTTTGTACCTTTCATTCTTTCATCATTTCTTGTAGAAAATCATAAAAATTCTTGGAAAAGAGGAATAATAAAGGATGAGCAATGTAGTAGGAAAAGCTCATAGACATGAATAATGCAGTGTGGGAAAGAACAATGAGGTTCCCACACATAGAGATAGCCTTACATACCTTATCCTTGGCCTCAAAACATCACCATGAATAAAAAATCCTTTTATAACATCAATCTAAAACTATTATATAGATAGGAACTACAATTAATAACTTAACAATGAAGTTCAAATCATAGAGGCAATACATCAAACACCCGAAGGGCATAGGAAATTAATGCCTCTTATGGGTTAGGTGTACCAACACCTGCCACATTCTATTGACTCGTAAAGACAAGCATGACAATTACATGTCCAACCAAAAAAACCACATCCATCCTCAACTCTAATATAGTCCCATTAACCCAAACCGTAGGTCATCACGTGAATTCATGGCTTTCTAGAACTATCCCATGAGTTCTAACGTTAGAAATCCCTAAGGAGTATAAAACAATTCTCATGTAAGGTTTTAAGGGAGTTACTTACCTTGGAGGAAGGAGAGGGGCTCAAGATTTCAAGTCTTGAAACTCAAAGGTTGTTCTTAATCTTGCTAGAGATAGGAAGATGATTTTGATGTTAGGATCATGAAGAAATTTATGGATTTATGTTTGTAATATGATGGAAAATACTTACCTGTCCTTAGGAGGGTTGAATAGAACTCTTGAAACATATAGAGTTGATCTAGAGGTAGAAAATACCAAAAAACATTTCAGGCAACTTTTAAAAGCCCTGTAACCCCCAAGTTATGCCCCAAGTGATAGGCCATCAGTCATCCGATGGACCATCAACTTGACCATAACCTTGGGATGAAATTTCACATTTTTTGGTTAATAATGACAGACCAAATGGACAAGCCATCGATTGGTTGATGGACTGTCACTCTTCCCGTCAACCTAATAGTGCTCCACTAAATTGCTTAAAACTCTTTACTTCAAACTCCGCTAGAAGATGGTTGGGTGCGTTGGAAGGAAGACTTAAAGGGATTGAATTTTATGGGTTAAATAACCAGTAAACTTCATAAACTGGGAATTATGATCATTTAGAGTTAACCCTTGTAAGACCTTACATGAAAACTCAATGGGTAGGAAAGATCTCAACTCAACTTTATGCTAGAGGTTCCTTATGACCTTAATTTGTATCCAGTTCACTTACCACACTTAAGAAACAATCTTTACACTTAGTTTCTCTAGATTTCACCCTCCCAAACACTTGAATATCATGTACTACTGTCAGGAGCTTCCATTATAAGGTCTGTACTTTTACCCATTCATGATGAAAGTCACAAATATATATAATTTCAATTCCTAACCAATTTCAAACCTCCTTAACACATTATAACTCATGATTTTTAATCCTCCAAGCACATAAGATTCATCAAAATTCTTTTGAGTCAATTTCACTCACAGACACAGAATGGTTCAAAACTTAGTATAATGGTAAGAGTTGTTACATTACATGCCCAAGCCCTTATGGTAACCTATAAATATATACTAAAAACATCTAATCTTAGGGTTTTTGATCAAAAGCTTCTCCCAAATTCTAAGATGACATTTTACATCAATATCTTTATCAATTACATATAATGTACACTAGATTAACACAAGTCATTATTGAAACTCGCTAGATTACGGAAAATCCACTGGACATCAATTGTGATGAAGCTTTGGGATTTCTTCAAAGAAGTTAACCCTTCACGTACTATATACTATATGGAGTTGTTATTAGGCTTTTACAAATTTAATGGTCTTTACAATTAAGAAATGAGATTTATTTAGATGTAATCCATTAAAGACAAAACCATAGTATGTTCTATAGATTTTTACTCTGACCAGTCATATTGAATTGGCATTTTCCGCTAATTTAACCATTAGATCGTCCACAAATTTTAACTGAGTATTCAGGACATAAGTTTTAACTATCAATGATGAAGATTTGATTTGGAGGTCTATAGCATCACATTTAAATCTGCAAACAGTGGCTACAAATTTGGTGAATTTCTATAGATTATTAATGTTCAAACATTAATTAGAAAGATATTTTTAGGGAATCATCAAGAGAGAATTGATGAATGTTAAGAATAACTTGTAGGATAATTTTTACTGGATTTTGAGTTATGTCTGCTTTTTTACAAATGTTTCTATTCCACGTATGTCTGCTTTTTCACGTAAATCTATTTTTCAAGCACGTCTATTTTGAAAACTTTCTTCCAAAGTACAACTCTTTTTTACATATATATTTTTTTGAACATACTTTAGCAATAAAGATATTTCAAATAGGACTTTATGCATGTGTGGTTGTCACGACCCTAACATAGGCCCGGATCGAGACATGGGACAAAGAAACGCGAGAGGCTCCAAGTTGACCCATGCCATGAACATAACATCTAAGCTCAACATAATAATGCGGAAGTTTAACATATAAGATAGTGAAAGTCTAAAAATCTATAACATCTGAATATCTTAATACATAACATAGTTATGAAGCTGAATAGATACTAAGTCTAATAAGCCTCTACATACTGATGAGTTGATGGGATAAGACCCCAACTAACTCACTAAAGACTGAAATTGAAAATACTGAACACAAGCTGATGAAAAGGTCCTCGAAGGATGAGGACTCTCCAACTTACTGAGAGATGCTAACTATGAGGATCTGGCTAACGATTGGATTGAACTTGAATGTTCGAGCCTGTAACATGAAATTATACAACATAGAGTATGTGGTCAGTACTTTAAATGTACTGAGTATGCAAAGTAAGTAAAACTGCTAAGTAAGTAAAAGTAAAAAATCATGCAACTCAAAGAACATTTCATCATAATATTCTGAGAGTAAGGCTTGCATGCTAGTATCTAAAAACATAACTTAAACCTAACTGAATCAAATGACCCAAAGCTAAAACTAATTATTCATAAGTAAAACAGAACATTGGGTCAAACCTGCTGAAAACATATATCATGACTTATGAACATGCATTACTGAAATCATGAGGAACAATGGGAGACTCATCATATAACCGGCATTACCACGATAGAGCTTATGTGGTCCCAACTATTAAACTAGAGTGGGCAGAGCCGTCCAAAGCCATGCCAGGGTTAAGGGGGCTACCATGACATCGATATTAAGTTGATGGCCCCTTAGGGCCAGGGAAAACACACAAGGGAGGTCCCAAATAATTTTAACATATGTATGTGGACACGTAGTTCTGAGGCGCAGGGTTTACGGAACCCTTAGCCCACTCGGTGCTAGATACTACTCCCAAAAACATGCATATGCTCTCTATCATTTTTCAATGAAACTGAACCATCGTGTTGTGATGAAGTTGAATCATAACAATACATGCATAATCTGAAACCATAACATGAGGAGCCTTGGCTCAGAACCATGCCACAAGCTGAAAGGTAGGAGTCTAGACTCCAAAACCATGCGGTAATCTAATAACATGAAATTGAAGTAAATCGTGAACTTACTTGATCATATGGGCTTTCCCAATATTATATATGCTTTAGATAGTCAAACTCATGGATATAAACACGGGTAATTCAAAATCATACTTTCATCATATACATCTCATCATACTTGAAAACATAGATCATAATCTCAACCTTTCATAACTTTCATAATTGGGCATTGTAATTGTAAGACTTTGAAAACATGAATTGTAATTGAAAACATTATAAATAATTCCCATGAATCTGAATTCAACATTACAAACATGAATAGAGTACATAAATGTTAGATACTTAGAGAATTCACAAGTTGGGTTAAAACCCCATAGATCATCAACTTAGGATTTACATGAATTTGAGAAGGAATTAGGCATGGATGTGGATGAATACCCCAATTCATAACCTAACATACCTTTGTACTTCTGATTTCACAACCTTTTTTAATGCCCAAAGGAATCGGGAAAGAACTTGATGAATTTCTAGGCTTGATCGCCCTTAGGAACTTCTAGTCATGCATGCATGGAGAGGGATTGATTTAGAATGAATTAAAGCCTCCTAAAACACACCTATTTGAGCTTAAAATGACATATTTTAGGTCTTAGGAGCTTAGGAATTACGGAAAAGCCCTTAATAACTTCACAGGAAAATTACACTACCTATCCCAGTGAGGGACTGGACGACTCATTACCTAAGGGGATTACTCGTCGTCTGCTCCTGTCATCAACACTGGAAAACATACCTCTACTAGTCACCAAGAGGGACACCATGACTCGTTGTGTACCCAACGACTCGTGGCGACCAAGTCGTGATGAACACTGCCAAAACATTCTATATTTATACCGGCTCCTAAAAATGATCAACTCCACGACTCATTTCCCCGACCATGAGTCGTGGCTTCTCTCGTGGTCAACCGCTAAACCAAAATTCTTTCCAACTCCCTCTTCCACTTCACAAGTCACTTAACGACTCGTGAAGTACCTTGCAGGTCACTTGATAACTCATCCTGTGACCTGGGGTAGAAATTCCTATTTTTTCTATTTCAACCCTCAGGTCTGATCTTAGGGCTTTTGGGGTATTATGTTATCTCCCCCTTGGGAACATTCATCCTTGAATGTGGGTACACATACTGAAAAACTGGGGAAAGCAATTGTCATACCAGATACTGAACATTTAATGTTGAAAACTGATGGAGTGATTGACTTTGGATTGAAATACATGACTGAACTGAATTCATGAATCACACGTGCATGCATTGACATGAAAGAAACTGGAGCACATGAACTGAACATGAAACTGAATAGAGTACTAGGGAAGGAGTTGATACCTCAAGCTGAAATTGAGCCAGAAGGGAATAGGTGCGGGTATCTAGCCATCATATCTGTTTCAACTTCCCACTTAGCTCCCTAAACATAATAGTTCCTCCACAATACCTTTACTGAAGATACTTTCTTGTTTCTTAGCTTTCGAATCTAACAATCAAGCATTTCAACCGGCACCTGTTTGTAGCTGAGGATATCCTTCACACCTACGCTCTCCACTGGGACAACCAAAGTTGGATCACCTAAGCACTTCTTTAAAAGCGACACATGGAAAATAGGATGTATTCAAGAAACTCTGAGGGCAATTCCAACTCATAGGACACCTTGCCAATACGTCTCACAATCCAGTATAGGCCAACACAACGAGGACTATGTTTTCCTTTCTTTCCGAACCTCATCACTCCCTTCATGGGAGACACCTTTAAAAACACCCAATCATCAATTCTGAACTCAAGTTCTCTCCTCTTCACATTCGCATAGGACTTTTGGCGACTCTGAGCTATTTTCAACCTTTACCTTATAAGTTGAACCTTCTCCATAGCCTCATGAACTGAATCTGGTCGTATCAATGTAGCTTCACCGACATTAAATCAATCAATAGGCGATCTACATATCTGCCCATAAAAAGCCTCAAATGGAGCCATCTAAATGTCGGAATGGTAGTTGTTGTTATATGAAAACTTGATGAGAGGTAAATGGTCATCCCAACTACCTTTGAAATCAATCACACATGCTCTCAGCATATTCCCAAGAGTCTAAATAGTCCATTCAGCCTGACCATCTGTTTGCAGGTGAAATGTTGTGCTAAGCTTGACCTGAGTACCAAGTTCCTTCTGAAACAATCCCCAAAACTGGGAGGTAAACTAAGTACCTCTATCTAATATGATGGAGAAGGGCACTCCATGCAAATGAAATGAATCCCGAATATACAACTTAGCATAATCCTC
The DNA here is from genome assembly GCA_018107945.1 of Datura stramonium. Classification (NCBI taxonomy): domain Eukaryota; kingdom Viridiplantae; phylum Streptophyta; class Magnoliopsida; order Solanales; family Solanaceae; genus Datura; species Datura stramonium. Next base: position 122,190 of record JACEIK010003731.1, on the reverse strand, counting down.
CGCTAAATCGGTAGTTTTGACTGGTAGAAAAAGAGTTTCTTTATTCAGCCTATCTACGACCACCCATATAGAGTCATACTGTCAATGAGTATGAGGAAACCCTATAATGAAGTCTATATTTATTTCCTCCCACTTCCTAGTAGGGATACTAATGTCTTGAAGCACTCTTATGGGACTTTAATGCTCAACCTTCACCTGCACATAATTCAGGCACTTAGCCACAAAATCTGTTATGTCCTTCTTCTTGCCATTCCACCAATAAACTTCCCGTAGGTCACGGTACATCTTGGTGGAACCTAGATGTATAGAATATCTGGACCCATGGGCCTCTTGCAACGTCTGCTCCCTCAAGTCATCAACACCTAGAACACACAAATGACCCTAATATCATAGTCCACTATCTCCCCCTTGGGAGAAAACCTCCACCTTCTGGTTTTGAACAGATCTCTTCAATTTTACTAAAATAGGATCCTCGTCTTGGCTAGCTTTGACCTCGGTCACCAAGGAAGATTTTGATCCATTCTGAACAATGACACCACCATCCGTGGAGTTGACAAGATGAACTCCTAGTCATGCAAGCTGATGCACATCCTTCACTAACTCTTTCCTCCCCTCATTTATATGAGACACACTCTCTTTAGAAAGCCTTCTAAGAGCGTCTGCCACCACATTAGCCTTGCCCAGATGATAAAGGACACTCATATCATGATCTTTAAAAAGATCAAACAACCTTTTCTAACATAGATTTAGATCTTTTGGGTAAACACGTATTGTAGTATTTTGTGGTCCGTAAACAAATCCACATGGACCCCATATAGATAGTGTCTCCAAATATTCTGTAATATGGACTATCCCAAAAACCTGAAATGCAGAAACGTCCAATACATGTACTCCACACAATACTATAGTATTCACATGATAGATTAAGATCGATCATTTCACTTATATATATATACTATAAGGCACTATATAAAATAAAAATACTAACGTACCTGTCGCCTGACTAGGCTTGGAACAAGTGAGGATATCTGGTTTTCATATCTTCCTCTGCCTCCCAAGTCATTTCCTCTCGGTTCCTGTTACGCGGTTCCTGTTACGCCACAGCACTTTGACAAGACGCAATATCTTTAGTTCTCAATCTACGAATCGTCTGTGTCTAAGATAGCTATTGGAACCCTTCTGTAGGCCAGCTTCCTTCTGTAACCTAGATATCCTAGACTGGGACTGCTCTGGATGCGTCTCATATGTACCAGCATAGATACGGAAAGATCGATGAACGGATTCTAATTCTGGAGGTTCACCATATGCCACTTGGCCTATTCTTGACGAATCTTATGGCCCAATGAATCTCGGCCTGCGCTTACCTTTCTTGCTGAATCTCATCACCCATTTCATCGGAGATACTTTCAAAAATACGCAGTCATTCACATCAAATTCCAGGTCTCTGTGCCGCACATCTGCATATGATTTCTATGGCTTATGTGCACCAGTAGGCGTTCTCTGACAAGCTTCCACCTTCTCCTCTGACTGTTGAATAATGTCTGGCCCAAATCAACGCTGATTCTCCCACTTCAAACCATCCAACCGCCGATCTGCATTTTCGCCCGTCAGTACGTCTCGAAGGGCGCCATCTCGGATAGTTGAGTGATATTATTATTATAAGAAAACTCACTAACGGCAAATGTCCCACCTACCCTCAAAATCTAGCACACGCCCGTAGCATGTCCTCAACCGTCTGAATAGTGCGCTCATCCTGTCCATCTGTCTGAGGGTGGAATGTTGTGCCTGCTAATCTGCGTTCCTGCACTTCTAAAACGACCGCCAAAATCTAGTTGTAAATTGTGCTCCTCTTTCTGAAATAATAGATACTGGCACTCCGTGTAATCTAAATAATTCTCTGATATACAATTCGGCATAATCTTCGCCGAGAAAGTAGCTTTACTGGCAGAAATGAGCTGATTTGTCATCATCTACAATCACCCATATGGAATTGTGTCTATGTCTGGCACGGGTAATCCTGCCAAAGTCCATGTTCACGACTTCCCATTTCCAGAGAGGCACAGCTATGTCCTGAGTTAACCTGCCTACTTCCTGGTGTTCCTCTTTACCTGTTGACAGCTAGAACACAGGCTAAGCAAATCTCGGCAATTTCTTTTCATACCTAGCCACCAGTAGTTTTCTTTGACATCATGGTACATTTTTGTCGCGCCAGGGTGGAGAGAATAGAGGCGTAATGCACCTCATTCATAACTGTGCTGGCGGAGCTCTGAAATATCTGGAACACAGAGGCGGCATTTACATAACAGCACTTCATCCTCGCTTATCTGAAAATCTAGCGGTTTCCCCTGCTGAATTCTGTCCTTAAGCTGAACTAGGTCAGGATCCTCATATTGCCGTTCTTTACTTACACCAATGATGACACAGCGGTGTTCTGAATTACCGCTCTGTTGTCCTCTGTTTCTGCTACACGAACGGGCTAGGCTGGCTAATTGATGTATCTCCCTTGACTAGTTCCGCCAAAAGTTCAGCCAAATACGCCAAACTTCCTATGGATTTACGGCTGAGAGCATCTGCTGGCTATGTTGGCTTTTCCCGGATGATACAGAATATCCACGTCATACTCTTTTAATAACTCCAACCAGCGACGTCACAGAGATTCAACTCCTCCTGGTGAAGATATACTGTAGGCTCTTATGATCTGTGAAAATATCAACATGAACGCCATACAAGTACTGTCTCCATATCTTTAAGACGTGAATCACTACGCTAACTCCTTAGTCGTGGGTAGGGTAATTTTCGCGGTTTCCACCTGTCCGAAGCATACGCAATTACCTTACCTTCAACTGCCGGTAATCTATACGCATACGGAGCGAACCATCCTTCTTTCTTCTGCCAAAGAACTGGCGCACCCCACGGTAAAGTACTGTGGCCTAAGGAAACCCTTATTTGGCAAATTTTCAACCGCTTCTTTAATTCTCTCTCGAGTTCGCAGAGCCATACGATAAGGAGGAATTGATATGCATTGAGTGTCTGGTCGCAAGTCGATTGCAAAATCTATTTCCTTCTGGGGGAATACTCAGGTAGCTTGTCCGAAATACATCAGGGAATTCACTACCACCTGAACAGACTGGAGTGTCGGAGAGACTTACCCGAACATCCTGAACCCTGACTAGGTGATAAATACATCCCTTAGCTATCAATTTCCTTGCCTGAAGGTAGGAAATAAACCTACCTTTTGGCGTAGCTGTGCATCCTTTCCACTCTCGCACTGCCTCCTGAAAGTGGAATCGGACCGCCTTGGTCCAACATTCTTACGTTGGCATAGCACGGCACCAACTAACTAGATACCCACAATGGCATCGAAATCAATCATTTCTAACTCTACCAGATCTACTATAGTCTGGAGATCAGCAGCCTCTACTGTACATCCTCGATAAATTCTTCTAGCTATAATAGAGTCACCGACGGGTGTGGATATTGAAAGGGCTGCTGTAATAACTCGTGCGACATTAAACTTTTTTGAGCCATAAATGGGGTAATATATGACAGAGTGACCCTGGATCAATCAGCATACAAGAGGGCATGAACAGATAGGGTCATCATACCTATTACCACGTCTGAGACGCCTCTGTCCTGTCTCTGTAATGAGCTAGGTACAGCTTGCTCCGTCAGCCCGAGCCAGAGGCTCCTGATCTACCTCGGCCTCTACCTGCTGAACCTGAGGAGCCCATGCGCTGCCGAGGCTGCTGGAGCCGTGGCCCTGCGGATCCCCGCCCTGGCTATTCCCGGCTATCTTGTCCCCTGGTCGGACAATCTCTCATCCGGTGCCCCTCCTGCCTGCAAATATAACATCCTGAGGAGCCATATCTACAAGCTCTGGTGTGAGGTCAGCTGCAATTAGGGCAGGGGTGGGGGTGTGAATCTGCTCGCTTCTACCTCCTCTGCTGCAATGAGTCTACCGTTCGAGAACTGCCACCATACTCGACCGCCCTCGAGCGAACACCTACCCTCGCTGTGGTGGTGGGAGGTGGGGCTCCAGGAGGCCTGTCTGACAACCGGGCCTGGGTCCCTTTTGAACCTCCCCCATTTCATCTGATCTGTCTCTGCGGCGCTATTCCTGGTTTGTCTGTCTACTGCCCTGTTGTCGCCACCCAAGGCTCCTAATGGTTCTGGGCAAAGGCCTCGCACTGGAAATATCCATATTTCTCGTAACGTAGCCGTCATGCATGCTTCAATGTATTCTGGGTTCAGACACATAATAAACCTGTGAACTCTTGGACGGAATAGTATCCACAAAAGCTGGAGCATAGCAGTCTAAGGAGTCAAACTGTAAAGCATATTCTCGTACGCTCCTCGGCCCTCGCTTCAAATGCAAAAACTGATTAGGTCTCCGAGAAGCTGGACTGCTGGAGGGGCAACATCTCTCCCTCGAGACCTTTCCCAACTGTCGTACCATGGAATACAGCTTTTGTCTCGCAACCAAAACACTGCCATCTCGACTGATTCTGTAGGGGGTCACTATGCAAAACCCGGAAAATTCACTACATCTGACTAGGAAATCCTGGGGTCCTGCCTGATCTGACCCTAGAACTGTGGGGGACCCAGTGCCAAACCTCCTGACCCGGAACTACCTGATCCAACTGACGGCTCTACTGCTACAGGTGGCACTGACTGGCGCTGTGTGGCCATCATTTGTGCCAACATAACCACTGCGCTACGAACTTCCTGGTCTGATGGCGTAGGTACAGGAGCTATCGAGGCGGTGTCGCCAAACGGCTCCTGATGTAAGGTGGACTGCTGAGAGGGCTGGGATGAAGTTCTATATCGCCCTCGCATCGGGCTGACTCTCTCGAATGAAGCTGAGGCATCCTGCTGGTGCCTTCTCCCGCTGCGGTATCCAACCTTCTACCTGTGGCAGGGTGTCGCTGGTCTGCCATTTCATCTGTAAACAAAGAATATGATATGTTTTAAGAACTCTGACCCTATAATCGCATCGTCTCTATGGCACGACCGAATATGAAGAAAGAGTAACCATCCAATCATGTTTTGCAGCCTCTGCTTATAGTATGTGGCAGCACAACACATCCATAGACAAGACTCTACTTAGCACGGCTTGCATACTCTCTTGGACACGACCTGCTCTGGATACCAAGTTTGTCACGTCCCGCCTTGGGGTATGGGATCGGCACTCTTAAAGCCCTAGTAGGACTCCGGGATCGCAACTCGGTGAGCCTAAGCACATCTGGGGCCTGGCTAACTCTATATCTAATTTCTAGAAACAACGGGCTATATAACGGCTGTAAACACAGCCTCCGGCCGACTGGGCCTATAGCCACCCCAGGTATATGGACTCATCTAACCAGAAATATCTTATAGTAACCTATGGGCCGACAAGGCCACTCATGCTGCTCCAGTCATCCGTGACTCAACATAAAGAATACTGGATAACTACGTGACCGACAAGGATACCACTACTATCGACTATGGCCCCACACGGCCAACAAATAAACAGAAATGCTAAAACAACTATAACAAATGCACGGCCTCACACGAATTCCAACACAACTGACCACAGGAGATGTATATACAATTTGCAAGCCTCTATGAGTACTGATAAAAATGATCGGGACAAAAATCTGACCTACCCATACTATACAACAAAAGAAAATGAACTACACCTCTGAATATCAAGCTCCGGATGACAGGATTTGATGACTTATAGCTGGCTGGAATCACGAGGGATCGCCTCCTCGTCTATGAGTACCTGCAGGCAAGTAATGCAGCGCCCCAATGGGCATCAGTACCACTGCAACAGTATGAAAAGCAATTCAAATACAAATAACATAACTAGAAATTCCGAATAGCAGGAGATAACTCAACTCAAAGTACTGGGATATGAACTGAATCAGGCTTTTCTGTACTGTGATAGGGTAGGAGCTTACCTGTCGTCATGGCAATCTGCTGTCTATTAACCAATATATAACATGTAAATACATATATATAGCAAGTAAGAACAATACCAACCCCCATAAGTCGGATAAAGCAACGCCAATTAAACAATCTATATCCCTACCCTAGTCAAAACCAGCCAAAAATAAGTCACTCCACTCATCTACTAACTACGAGCACCTCTGTCGGCCCCTTGGGTCTCCGGCTCAGCCATAGCCTCTATATAAATAACTGTGTCTGAGTCCGGAGGACTCCTATACTGTATCTGTAACTGTAACTATGTCGGAATCTATTCCCTGGGCGCTTGGGTGAACAACAAGGCAATCTGTACTGTAATGCTGATCGAGCCTGATATGGGGAAAGCTTCATCCCATCTTCGTCCAATCTGGACGGCATGCCACCTCTTGAGTGACGTAAACCCACCCGCCTGGGCGACACAGTTACTAACCCAGGGGCAGCGAGGACGGCTCAAAGTGGGTGCCTCACGACATAATTAAGTCTCAAATAATCAATAAGAATAGATATATAGCAAGCATGTTTAAGTTCTGAAAAATACTATCTGTATTTCGATTTCTATTCGAACTCTTTTTGTGTTATACTGATTCTCATACTATTTTATACTGTATCTAGATCTTTATCTAACTGCATGGCTAATCTGTAGCCAAGATATCATCTGACTGTGTGGCAAAATGCAGGTTTACTGAACTGCTCAAAACTCATTAATCAACTCGGGGAATTCTATTACGGAGTTCACTGAATTATGCTAGGCTAGAGTTACTAACTATGCCGAAAGAAACTGATTTTACATACCTTAACCTCGGGTTATCCAACTAACGGACGTAGCCTTGACCTGTACTCCAGCCATATTTACCAACTACTTTTACATATATGTCAATTAGAACTAAATACACCAATTTTATGAAAGAAAACGCTACTTTATATTTTTATAGCCCAAACTTTTGGATTATCGGGAAAGACGGTCAAAAACTTGCTATTTCTTGAAAGTCCAGAAGGGAGAAAATACTCACTTTAAGGCTGTGGGAGTATATTAATTAATTCTGGAGCAATTCCACTTACCTTAGCCCGGCAGCACGATTTTGTCGGCTGAATTTCTAAGGAATCCAAACCAGAGGGAATGCCCCATCATAAATACTTAGTATCTGAGGTTAATTTGAATTTGGACTACGTTTGACGGCCTAATCGAGCGATAATTTATCAAACCTTCGTACCCTCTCTTTTCAAGGCAGCTTTTCTGGAAATTTAGAGATTGGGGGCTGAATTAAACTGGGCGGGAGGCTGATCACCAGCAATCGAATGGGAAGTGCTGGCCCATACCTTGTAGAAAGTCTAGACCCACACAATAAAAAATATTACTATGACTCTGCATCGGGTGGGCAAGCCTTGGAGAAAAACATATGATGAGCTGTACACTTTGTTGAACAGAATTGCTAAAGGAAATCCAGAGTGGTACAGCGAATCATCAAGAGGGTGGTAAGGAAGAAGATCAGGTTGACAGAAGCAGATGGTTTGAATGCTTTGGCAGCACAGTTAGCTTCGTTCCAACATCAAATGTTGACTCAGTTAAATAAACTGAGTATGCACCAACACCAGGGCCAGGTTAATGCAGTTAAGCAAACTCCGAGTTGGTGAGAAATTTGTGGTAATAATGGGCACAATTTTAATCTTATGGAGCCAATCCGGAATCACCAATTTGTTGAAATGTGCAAAGGAATCAGAATTTTGAAACAACTCCAACAGAAATTGGCAGGGCCAAATCTGAATTCTTCTTCTTGGGGTGGAAACCAAAAGCAGAATTTATGCAACCTCAACAACATCAGTATCAGCAGAATAGGCGATTGATGGGCATAGTATGTACCACATTGAGAAACACTTCAGAGAAAATTATGGAGACCCAGAATAAGTTAGCAGTAAATCAGGCGAGGATGCAGCAGACTTAATGAATCAAAGGCAGCTACCCGCAATCTTGAAAACAAGGGACAAATAGCAGCTGCTCAAAACATGAGGCCTCAAGGGGGATTACCATGCGACACATATCCTAACCCTCGGCAGATCAATTCCATCAGTCTTAGAAGCGGAAGGCAGTTAGCTGATGCAGTGCATATAAAGAGTTGAGAAAAAGAGGATGAGCAGCACCAGACCATCCACTGATACTGAGAAAATCATAGTGCTGTGAAACAAAATGCGCAACCTTCATTGCAGCTGCCAAGACAGAGAGATCACTCACCACCCTTCCCTCGTAGACTTAAAAGAGCAAGGAGGAGGAATAAAATAAAAAGTTCGAGAGTTTCAAAGAACTTCATATAAATTTGCCTCTTTTATTGATGTCTGCAGGGAATGCCATATGCTAAATACTGAAGGACGTGATGGGGAACAAAGTCAGATTGGTGGATGTCCGTGACGTGTAGCACTCGACTCCGAGGAGTGCAGTCACAGGGTATTGAGCAAAATGCCAAAGAAGCTCAAAGACCCCGGGAGTTTTACCTCCCCATACAAATTGGTAAAGCTGAGGTACTATGACTTTGTGTGATTTAGGGGCAGCAGTTAATCTAATGCCTCTATCCGTATTCAACACCTTGGGGGTTGGGAAGATCGAGACCAACAAGGCTGATGTGCCGCAGCCGGGCCGACAAGTCGCGGAGTGACACCTGATGGAATCATAGAGGACCTTCTCATCAAAGTAGGTAAACTTATTATACCTGCTGATTTTATTATTTTAGATTTTCAGGTTGATGACCAGGTACACTTAATCTAGACTGCCATTCTTGGTCAATGGAGGAGCAGTGATTGACTTGAAAGAAGGGACCTGAAAATGAGGGTCGCAGGATGAAGAAGAAATCTTTCTGCGTCTAATAAATGAACCCATCCGCATACCATTACAGAAACCTTGGTCAGGTTAGTGTGTTGGCAGAGGATGAGTGTGGGGTGGAGATTCCCACAGGCATGGCCAAAGGCATGTCAAGTGTTCAGCCTGAGTCTAATAGAGGGCTTCAAAGTGAGAACAGTTGAGAAAGGGAGGAATGAGGGAGGCTGTTTCCCCTCTAAACAGCAAAAAGAAAAGGAGATGTTCTCGAAAGAGAACCCAGGTATGGAGATGTACTGAAAAGTATAGTATCCACGTCATGCAACGACGTAAAATAAGGCGCTGCTTGGGAGAATCCATGGAATGCACAATTTGTAATTTTGATTTTTGGTTTTGATTTTGTTATTTTCATTTTTGCTCGTTGTTTTTGGTGGAAAGTTAGGCACAGGTGGAGGGAAGTCTGAGTACCTCGGAGAGAAGCTAGTAAGCATGGAAGAACAAAGTGTGGGGTCGACTCACCCGCTGTGCAAGTTGTGGAAAATCATGCTTTTAGCTAGGCCCCAAAGGGCCTCGTGGAGTATTTCTCACCCTCTTGAATATGCGCAATTGATGCAAGATACATAGCATGATTTAAGTGTGGGGTGAGGGAACAGGAAAATTTAATTTTTAGTTAACAAGTTTTTGGTGAATTTATGTTTGAAGAAAATGAAAAATTTGAAACAACTTTGTGAGTCAAGTATGAATTCTATCACCTGTTGGTTTTTCTTTTCTGGCTCCTTTTCCGACGGGGTTCAACTGAAGAATAAAATTTTTATATTTTTTATCTTTATTATTTATTTTATTTATTTATTTGGTATTGTATATAATGTTGTAGCTCATAGTTAGATTGTTTCCGACGGCGGATGACGACCGCCTTGAGGAAAATTAGTCGATAGATGTCGGGTTTGTTGAAACCATAGCTAATGGATGCTTGATGTTCTGTTATGTGCTATATAAGGGATTGTAAGATGAAAATATGTTCAGTGTTGAAGCATGCAAGTGTATAACTGTGTTTGAGACACTTAGGCTCTTGAATTTGACTCAATATAATTGAAGCTTAATTTTGAATTTCTGTGATTAGCTGAGTAAGAGTCTGCTGAATGTGTCTTGAATTGAGCATGTGCCATGAGTGTAAGGTTTTGAGTATTCTGTGTTGTTGTGGATTGTCTAGAACTGCCTGGTGTGTATACAAGACAAAATGAAGGATGTGAATCAGAGATGATTTTAGGCATTTCTTTGAATGAACTTAAATTTTATCCCCTTCTCTACCTACCTTGGAGAAATTAACTTAGTTAGCCCTAGAATGAGCCTTGAGCCTACTTCTTGATAGCTGCAACATAAGCTTAACTTTCTTCATTAACCTTAATTTGACCCAAAGCTCAAGCGCTGAAGAAGAAAAAATCGAAAGAGTAAAGGAGGAGAAGAATGAAAAGAAATGAAAAAGTGAAAGTTGTAGAAGTTGAGAAGGACAAAGGTACTTGTGTGAAAGTACATCATTGTTAAGGGAGTAAGAAAACAAAGTAATGCAAAAGTTATTTATAGAGCTCCTTGCTGACAAGTCCAAAGTGCCTAAATAAGGGGGAACATAAGAGGAAATAGAAGAGGTAAAGAGAAAAAGGTGAAGTAAGGGAAGGGAAGTTCGCAAGAAGGGCGTGATGTATTAAAAGCGCTTAGGAAAGATAGTCACTATACTGTCCATAATAGTACCTACCTGTACCTGAGTTACATTACAACCTACAAAGTCCTACTTGATCTTACATTCATACATCTCAAATTAGTGGAGTAAACACTATGCAAGCTTATGGGTCATGACATGATGCATGTGAATTCTTTGTGAGAGTGAGTGTAATTTATTCATGTGCACATGTTGTGATGTAAAAATTATTTTTGCGTGCGATGGGGTAACTCTCTTTCCGTGAGGGCACATGTTGAATGAAGGATATAATTCATGTGGGATTTCTAATCAGTTGATTTGCATGAGTTTGCTCAAATTGAGAGTCGATTCTTGAGGTTAAGAAGTCTTAACATAGTTGTATTCCATAGCATGCCTCTATTTTTTAAGCTTGTATCTTACGTAATCATTATAGCCAGCTCGAATTAACTTGCTAAATTAGTTATGGGAGTCTCCATATGCATGATATGTAAAGAAGTTGTTTGAGGACGAAAAAGGCTTTTAGTGTGGTTGTGATCACGGGCAAAATAGCATGCCCGTGATACGCTTTATGACTTGAATTAGTCTTGTTTATCTAAGTTATTTTAAGGCATTCATGTGATTCTATATAAATGTGAAGATATGTGCTAACCAACATGATTAGCCTTTTTTGTAGGTTTTGATGACTTTTGAGGAACTAATCCATGAGTTGGTGAAGTAGAGGCTTAAACGGAATTAACACGCGAACGTCGGCAAAGAGGGGAGGGCACAAACAGCCCACCTGCGTGTCGGCAACGTGCCACGGCAGGCAGGCTGCCCACAACAGCCCACCTGCGCGTTGGCAACGTACACGGCAGGCTGGCTGCGCGACAAGGAGAAGCCAACGCTGCCCAAGCAGCGTGCCACGCTGCCAACGCGGCAGGGTGCTGCCGAGGCTTATTTTCGGGTGTTGTTCCAGTGAGCTATGATGCCTCCATGTCACGGGAGGCAGTGTCTCGCGATACACTCCGTGATTACCTGGAGCCGATCTCCACGACAGGCCAAATTAAGCACGTTCTCCATTTACTATAAACAGGACCCTTAGCTCCTAATTCCATTTGGTCACGATTTTATTCTGGAAAACTGCCTAGGAGAGAAGGGAGAAGTGGGAGAACTCATCTAGAGTTTGGCAAATTCCCTTCTCATCTACCAATCTCGTGTAAGTATGTAGTTTAGAAGTAGATTAATAGTAGTGGTATAGTTTTACGAACATGAATGGCTAGAACCCTTCCTCTAGGGTTGAAGCCATGGATTATGATTGTGATTTTATGATGTTGTTTTGGAATTAAGTTATTGATTGTTATTTTCGTCTTGCATTCTGATTTGTTGGTTGTTTTTATGATTGATCACCATGAAAGCATATTTGCTAGCTTGGGTAATAGCTTGAGAAGGCATTACCTAGGTCAGGACATGAGAATGTGAGGAGCATGATTATATCTCGGGAGAGATTCAGTGTTTGATAGAAATATACCTAACACCGTGCTTGGCTTACACACGGGGGTTATGAAAGACCAACTTGGGATGTCACACACCACTCAACAAAGTAGTTGTGAGGCTAAGTTAAAGTTAAATGGTTAGACGTACGAAAGTCCTTAATCGTTTCCCCGTAAACCACAACATAATTGATTGCCCGCGACTAGAAAATTAAACTCCTCGCTCACAATGATGCAAAGAGGCTAGATTGTTGTTTAGAGGCTCAAAATACCATGAACATGCAATTCTAATTATGTGAAATAACAATTGATAGTTCCATGCTTATTCCAGTGCAAATTGTAATATTGCATGATTATCTGGTTTTAACTCTTATGTTGCTCCTAGGTACTTTCAGAATATTTCGTTGACCCAAACTTAGACTTAATTATTCTTCAATCTAAAATGTCTATCACCAACACTTTAGATATTTAAGATCACATTAGAAATGGATAGTTAGAGGAATGGGTCCAGTCCCTGTGGGTTCGACAATCCGATTCTTAAAAAGAGCCACTATATTCCTTGCACGACCCGTACACTTGCGGATGCGCTCGATGTGGAAAAGAGTCATCAAATTACTGGCACTCGATGCGGGTGACGTCAGAGGCTTTATATACTTGGGCCTGGACAAGGCCAACGTGTCACGGAGCCAACGCGGAGGCTCCCCCTCCGTGACACGTTGCCATCTCGGAGGGGCTCTGCCCCGGCTCCTTCCGCGATGGTTCGACAGGTTTCTCGTCCGGTCTTTTCCCGGGCCTTTTTCTAGCATGTATGGTTTCAAATACTCTTAACCAACACGCGAATAGGCCATCTATGTGTCGGGAATTTTACGGGGTGTAACAGTGAGTATCTATAGGTCTTCCCAGATGACTTGCCAAGTGTTCCTCCCGAGCAGGAGATTGATTTTGGTATTGATCTTCTACCTGACACGCAACCTATCTCTATTCCACTTTACAGGATGGCCCCAACCGAGCTAAAGGAGTTGAAGGACATGTTAGATAAGGGTTTCATCAGACCGAGCAAGTTTCCATGGGGTGCAGCAGTCTTGTTTGTCCAGAAGAAGGATAGTTCGCTTCGGATGTGCATTGATTATTGGCATTTGAACAAAGTCACCATTAAGAACAGGTATCCTCTACCTAGGATTGATGATTTGTTTGAACAACTTCAGGGTGCAAGGTGTTTCTCAAAGATAGATCTTAGGTCCGGGTATCATCAGCTCAGGGTTCAGGAGTGTGATATCACGAAGACAGCCTTCAGGACGCAGTATGTTCATCATGAGTTTGTAGTTATGTACATTGGACTAACAAATCCCCCTGAATCTTTTATGGACCTGATGAACAGGGTGTTCAAACCGTACCTGGACATGTTTGTCATTGTGTTCATTAATGACATCTTTATGTACTCTCGGAGCGAGGAGGAGCATTCTGCTCATTTTAGAGTAGTGCTTCAAACTCTCAAGGATCGCCAGTTGTATGCGAAGTTCGGCAATGTGAGTTTCGGTTGAGCTCGGTGCCATTTTTGGGCCATATGGTATCAAGGAAAGGCATAAAACTAGATTCTCAAAAAATTGAGGTAGTGAAGAATTGGCCTAGACCGGTGAATCCTTCAGATATTCAGAATTTCTTGGGCCTAGCTAGCTAATATTAGAGATTTGTTGAAGGTTTTTCAACAATTGCAGCACCTTTGGCCAAATTGGCTCAGAAAAAGGTGAAGTTTCAATGGTCGGAGGCTTGTGAGAAGAGCTTCCAAGAGTTGAAGACTCGACTCACCACCGCAGCGGTGTTGACCCTACCCGAGGGTATAGATGGTTTTTTAGTGTATTATGATGCCTCGAGAATTGGTCTCGGGTGTGTATTGAAGCAGCGGGGGAAAGTAATAGTACATGCCTCTAGGAAGCAAAAGATTCATGAGAAAAATTACTCGATCCATGATCTAGAGTTGGCCGCAGTGGTTTTTGCATTGAAGATATGGCGACACTACTTGTATGGTGTCCATGTGGATGTGTTCACGGACCACAAGAGCTTACAATATGTGTTCATGCAGAAGGATCTCAACCTAAGACAAAGGAGGTGGTTAGAGCTACTCAAAGACTATGATATGAGTGTTCTTTACCACCCAGGTAAGGCTAATATGGTGACAGACGCACTTAGTAGACTTTCCATGGAAAGTTTGTCCCACGTGGATGAACGGAAAAAGGAGTTGGTGAAAGATGTGCATCGTCTCGCAAGGTTAAGGGTTAGGTTTGTTGACTCTACCAATGGCGGTGTTGTTGTGCAAAGTAGATTGAATCGTCATTAGTGACTGATATGAAATCTAGACAAAATGAGGACCCGATTTTGGTAACGTTGAAAGAAGTCATTCGAAGTAAGAAGGTAGAGGTTGTCTCCCAAGGGGGAGATGGTGTGCTTCGGTACCAGGGTCACCTATGTGTTCTAGATGTTGATGATTTGAAGAGCTGGATATTTCATGAGGCCCTTGAATCCAGGTATTCCATCCATCCGGGTGCCACTAAGATGTATCATGATTTACGAAAAATCTATTGGTGGGATGGTATGAAGAAGGGTAGTTCAGAATTCATAGCCAAGTGCCCGAACTTTCAACATGTGAAGGTTGAGCATCAAAGTACGGGAGGAGTACTTCAGGATATCAGAATTCCTACATGGAAGTGGGAAGAGATTAATATGGACTTCATCACAAGACTACCTCATACTCGCCGACAATATGATTCCATATGGTTGGTGGTGGATAGGTTGACCAACACTGCAATTTTTCTACCAGTAAAGACCACGGACTCAACAGAGGATTGTGCCAAGCTATATATCCAGGAGTTGGTTTGATTACATGGCGTGACCTTGGCCATTTTTTCAGACCGAGGTACTTAATTTAACTCTCAGTTTGGGCGGTCTTTCAAGAAATGGCTTGGGACTCAAGTTAAGTTTAGCATAACCTTTTATCCGTAAATGGATGGCCAAGTGGAACGAAAAATCAAGATTCTCGAGGACATGTTGAGAGCATGTGTGATGGACTTCAAAGGTATGGGATGATCATTTGCCCCTGATCGAGTTAACTTACAATAATAGCTATCACTCCAGCATAAAGATGGCACCATTCGAGGCTCTTTATGGGCGGAGGTGTAGATCGCCCATCAGATGGTTTAAGGTTTGTGAGGCAGCTATGATATGGCCAAATTCAGTACATGAGGCTATGGTGAAGGTTCAATTGATAAGGGATAGGCTGAAAACCGCTCAGAGTCATCAAAACTCATATGCCGATGTGAGAAGGAGATAGTTGGAGTTCGAGGTGGACGATTGGGTATTTCTGAAGGCGTCTCCCGTGAAGGGAGTAATGTAGTTCGGAAAGAAAGAAAAACTCAGTCCCTTCTATGTTTGTTACCCCATAAATTCTCGACATGTAGATGGCCTATTCGCATGTTGGTTAAGAGTTTTTGAATGTCATACATGTTAGGAAAAGGCCCGGGGAAAGACCGGATAAGCGAC
>JACEIK010003731.1:84133-94524 GCA_018107945.1 Datura stramonium | reverse complement strand
TGTCGGTCATGCCATGGAGATCGGACTCCATGTCTACACAGTGCACCTTCTCGGTTATGCCACGACCTCCATAGTATTTTTATTCGGTACTACAGTATCAATATTTTCAGATGGAGATATCATGCAATAGTTTCAGCTACAAATTTTAAATAGGGAAAATGCATAGTTTTATTTCAAAACCCTACCTTAATTTTTAGGAAATATTACTTATGAATTTACATGCTCAGTATCCTATGTTTTCATATGCTTTTTTCATCTTACATATAGTAAAATTCCATGTATAAACACCCCTTCTTTTCAGGGATGCTTCATTATTTCATAATGAAGTCTCAGTACACATAATCTCAAATGAGCAGCTTCGTAGGCCCAGGTCAGTTCAACTTTTGGTGAGCCCTACTATCATTTGGGGTATGTGTGTCTCAACGTGGCTAATTTTTTATAGAGGTCTGGTTGAGGACCTTGTCTCAGCCAATCTATATCCTTCTGTTAGTAGAGGCTTCATAGAAAGTCAGTTGATGTATTCCTTGCTTAAAAATCCTATATGACCAATGGGTCTCTTTTTGTATGAAAGGCAACTTTTATGAAAATTTTCTTCGTTTATGCTTTACTTTTGTGTCCAGTTATTTTTTGTATGTTATTTCGGTTTAGACGTTGGTACCAGTTTCACGACAATTATAGTGGTGCGCTAGTGCCAAAATGGCATCAAATGCCGGTCTTGCCTAGGCCCTATGTTGGGCGCGACATATAACTTCTAATAAATTAAGCCTCACATCAATTTGTTTTTGAGTGAAAAATTATTCATGTCTTACTATAGACCTACACAATTTTCAATTGCATGTGGGACACGTGGCACCTTAGGACATGTCAGCCAAAACTCTCATTTTATGAAAGGGTGATTAGGGATTTATTTGGTATTGATCATTAACATTAAAGGATTTTTCGCTCCAACATTTCTTCTCTTCCATATCACCATAGCTTAAGGTAAGTTAATTACCTATAAGAATCAAGTAAAATTCTCATCATAATTCAAGGAATTTACAAGTTCATAATGTGTTCCTGAAGGATATTAATCTTCTTTGGTTGAAGAAAAGTTTAAAGGGTTGGCTTAACATCATGAAAGACATTTTACCATTCTCTACTATAATATATGATATTATGTTGATGATCTACTTAGATTCTATAGGTGGGACTCTCTGGACGGTGATAAGAAGTAGTAATTCCATGTTTTCCCACTTTGTTAGTTTGTTGGAAATGAGCGAGTATATAGGGGTTGTTATGGTTGTTATGTTGATTAAAAAGGGCATATGGACTCGTAAGAGGGGAGAGATGGTGCCATTATGGTAACAAGGACAACTTTGTTCATAAAATACCATTTTTATAAATTTGTCTATAACATCCCAAAAATCCCTATGGCTGAGGCCTAGACTTGTAGAAGATTCAGTAGAAAAATCAGCATTTTTCTCTCAAAAAATTCATGGAACGAGTTTTCATTCCTTGCTATAGGTCATAGAAGGGAGTCATGATAAGCTGGCAGTTTCCCAAAGCAGTGATAACAACTCATGAAACTAGTCATAGGTTGATGTAATGAGTCATGGTCAGGAGCCGTGGTGAGCAACTAGATGTCAGATCTTAGTCCTACGATTCAAGGTATGACTCGTTGTTTGGTGTGATGGGTCTTGGGCAAGAGTCGTGGTATCTTATTTAGTAGTAGACTTGGGGGAAGTAACGGGCCATGGTACGACCCATTGTAGGTAACGGGTCATTGTATGTAGTCATGGACTGATAGTATGGGGGTGGGGACTCCTAACCACGAACCATGGTATGACTCATTGTAAAATAATGAGTAGTTGTGAGGCCTGTTGTTTGAGAAACAGTAAGCCTGGAAAATTTAATTTGTTAGCAACGAGAGGAAACCATGAGTTGTTGTTTGTGGGTACGACTCGTGGTACGATCTATGGTGCCTGACAGTTAACTTTTAATTACGTGTTTCCAGGGGTATTTCTTAAATTCCTAAGCTTCTAACTCCTTAATGACGTCATTTTGGGCTCCTTAATGAGTGTTTTAAGAGGGTTCAACCTAGCCTAAGTTATTGTAATCTTATAATTTCATCCTCATCAAAGATCAAGATAGGGTTCCTCATCAATTACACTTTCAATCCTCTTGGGCTTTCAAGACAAACTTAAAAATCCATTTACCTAGGTATATAGGGCCATCATTGGTGGATTTTTTTACCCTCATGCCCAATTTACTCTCTAATTCATGAATTCAAGTCTTTAATAAAGTGTATGAAAAATTCTAGGGTTTTAACCCTATTCTATATAAATATTCATGTTATGTCCATGAGTCCAATCCCTTCATATTTTAATTGATGATTCAAGACTATTGGGTTATGAGAATTATGCCCTATTATACATGATTTATAAAATATCAAGCTTATGATATGATTTCAAGTTTGATGAGTTATCTAGCATTCACTAATGTTTATAAATTCTTAACTTATGATTTTATGACTTTTAATTATGAAGCTTATTTAAAGTATGTATGACTCTATGATTTGGGCAAGCCCATGATAGCTAAGTATGTTTATTATTATTTTAGGTAAGGCTTACAAGATTAATTTTAAAGAGATACTTGGAGTGAAGACTCCCGAATTATTCAGATTTAAGTTATGTTTTTAGAATATGATTATATGAGAAATATGCATGTTTTGGGAGTAGTTTGTAGCATCGAGTAGGCTAGGGATTCTGAGGACCTTGGTCTCTGAAGTACGTGCAAACTAAGATATATTATTATTGGGACCTCTTAAGAGAGTGCTTCCCCCACCCGAGGAAACACCTATGATATCACACCTCATTTGTTTGTTGCCCTAGAAAGGCTTAGGATGGCTCTCCTCCACATTGGAAAGACGTGGGATCATCACGCAATCATACACGGTGGTTGTCGATTATGACGAGTCTCCCAATGTTCCTCTTGATTTCAGTTATTCATGTTCGTGAATTATGATATTATGTTTTATACTATATTTTACCCATTGAATAGCTTATGAGTTTTCAATTACAATTTGAAGAACGACAAGTTATATGATTTTTATTTTTATACTTTGGTCATTATGTTGAGATTACGATGAATAGCTTATGAATATGTATATTTCAGAAAAATGGCCTCTTGCATGTGGTGCTTATTCTCCTGATCTATTTTGATTATATTCATTTTTTCAACTAACATTTTACTAGAATGTTTTACTTACCTTGCATACTCAGTACATTCAAAGTACTGATTGCATACTCTATTTTATATCATTTTATGATATAGGTTTGGGGTGATCCCTCCTAGTCTCGTCATTAGGTTGCACTCGCTCAGTTTAGCTCCGCCCCTCTTTGGGTCAGTACTCATCATCCCAGGACATTTATTAATTTAGGCTTGTCATGTTTTGTTTTAATGTCTGACTTGGAGTTTGCTGGGGGCTTGTCCCATCATCTAAAAAGATAGTATAGGCTTTCAGACATAGACTTAGCATTTTCTTCTTTGTGACTTAGCATTGTGATACTATCTCTTTTGTTTACTCTTTAAATATTTAAATTCCTCTTATCCTTGGTTATGTTAATTTCTGCTTGACTATGCTCTAAAGATATGCTATATATATACCATGGGTTATCTTGGAGCCATTCGTGGTTCTAGGTCCCGTGTCACATCCTAGGGTCCCAGCTCTACTCGTGAAAAACATGATATCAGAAGAAAGGTTTAGGTGTGTCCTAGGGTGTATGAAACAAGTGTTAATTAGAGTTATTTCCATCGGTGTTAAGCGCGCCACACATTTGGAGAATAGGCTACAATGCGTTTTAGGAAATTTCCCTTCTTTCATAATCCATGTCATGCGATGAAGTACCACTCTATTCCTCTAATTCTTGCTATATATGTTTGAAGAAATATGCCTCCATGCTGTGTTAATGGTAGAAGAAATGACCATGTTAATGGCAATAAAGATGGGCATCGACCAACTCCAGCGGATCCCTTGCCCGAGTAGGTCACACATGCTGAGTTCAGGATGGAATTTTAGATGTTTGCACAAGCCATGATTGCATAGGTTAACCAGAAAGTAGTGGCCTATGTTCCCCAGAATGGGAATGCAGCAGCGGCAAGAGTGCGATACTTCCTCAAGATGAAACCCACCTAAGTTTCTTAGGTCGAAGGTGGATAAGAACCTATACGTGTTCATTGAGGAGGTGCAGAAAATCACCCAGATTATGGGGGTTACTAGAGAGGAGAGTGCAGATTTAGCTTCCTATAAGCTAAAGGAGGTTGCTCACATATGGTTTCGTTAGTGAAAGGACATCAAGGGAGTGGGAGCGATTTCCGTGGGTTGTTATGAGTTTGTGACCACTTGCTTAGATAGGCTCTTTCCTAGGGAGTTGAGAGAGGTAAAGGTAGCCGAGTTCTTCAACTTGAAGCAAAACAACAAGAATGTACAGGAGTATACTTTGGAGTTTACTAGGTTGTCTAAGTATGCACCAGAGATAGTTGCTGATCCGAGGGCTTGTACGAGCAAGTTCATGAATAGAGTAGCAAATTTACTAGTAAAGGAGTGCAGGACTGCCATGTTGATCAAAGATATAGATTTTTGTCAACTGATCATATATGCCCAGAAAATAGAGGTGGAGCAGATAAAGGAGAAGGAGAGAGAGGCCAAGAGGGCCAGGATTGGGAGTCGTGGGAACTTTAAGTAGAGATTCGATGGTGGATATTGACCTCAGCTCTACCAAAGGTTGTCAGCCCAACTCCCTCATCAACCATCATTCCATCCAGATCTTGAGAAGATTAGAGAGGCAGAGCATCAGGCTCAAGGGTTAGAGGAGCATTTAAGGGGAGCATATTTTTTCAACTTGTAGGAAGTGTGGCTAGAAGCACCCCAACGAGTGTTTTTTTGGTACCGATGATTGTTTCAGGTGTGAGAAGCCTGGATATATGCTCAGATATCGTCCTTCAACTAGACAAGTCACATTGCCCTAGCTACCACTTCAGAAGCTCCAGCTGCTCACCCATCTCAGCAAGGCTCCTCTTCTAGTTCAGGTGGCGGTCAGCACCAGAATAGGTTCTATGAACTATCATCTTGTTAGGAGAATGAGGTCTCTCCCGATGTGGTCATGGGTATGTTATTCATATTCCATCTTGATGTGTATGTCTTATTTGATTCAGGGGATACTTTATCTTTCATGACTCCTTATCTTTCTATTAGTTTTGGAGTTAGTAACAAAATCCTAATAAATCCCTTCTTTGTCTCTACTCCTGTCAGTTAGTCAGTCTTTGCTCGACCGTTATACAGACATTGCCCCATCACAATTCCTTAGAGGTCACCTCAGCCAACCTAGTGGAGTTAGACATGACTGACTTTGATGTTATATTATGTATGGATTGGTTACATTCATGTTATGCCTCAATAAATTATAGAACCCGTATGGTAGAGTTTCGATTTTTGGTGATCCAGTCCTAGAGTGGAAGGGTAGTTCAGCTGTTCTTGTGGGTTTCCTTGTTTCCTATCTCAAGGACAGGAGGATGATCTCTAAGGCTTGTGTGTACCATCTAGTTTGGGTCAAGGATGTTATGTACGAGACCCCGACTCTTCAGTCCGTTCCTGTTGTATGTGAGTATTCGGAGGTGTTCCCAGATTACCTAGCAGGAGTCCCTCCCGAGCAGGAGATTGACTTCGGTATTAACCTTCTCCCTAATAGGCAACCTATATGCATTCCTCCTTACTAAATGGCTCCAACTGAGCTAAAGGAGTTGAAAGAGTAGTTGATGGATCTCCTATATAATGGTTTCATCATACCTAACAAATCCCCATGGGGTGCTCCAGTTATTTTTCCAGAAGAAATATGGTTCCCTTAGGATGTGCATCAACTATCTGCAATTGAACAAGGTCACAATCAAGAATAAGTATCCCCTCCCCATGATTGATGACCTATTTGACAAGCTTCAGGGTGCCAAAGTGATTTTCAAAGATAGACCTTAGATTCGGCTACCATCAACTCAGAGTTAGGGAGAGTGGCATTCCAAAGACAACCTTAAGGACTCGGTATGGTCACTATGAGTTTTAGTTATATCTTTTGGACTAACAAATTCTCTTACAACTTTTATGGATTTGTTGAATAGGGTGTACAAGCAGTATTTTGACATAATCCTGATTGTCTTCATAGATGATATTCTCATATACTCTTGATGCGAGGAGGAGCATGCCACTCACTTCAGGATTGTGTTATAAACTCTCAAGGATCACCAACTGTTTGCTGAATTCAGCAAGTGTGAGTTTTGGATTAACTCAGTAGAAAATTTGTTCATGTGGTGTCTAGGAGAGTGTGTAGGTGGAGTCTCAAAAGATAGAAGCGGTGCACAATTGTCCTTGACCCTTCAATACTATAGATATTAAGAGCTTTTTGGGTTTAACTAGCTACTACAGGAGGTTCGTAGAGGGATTTTCATTCATTGCACCACCATTGACTAAGTTAGACCAGAAGAAGGTCAAATTTTAGTGGTCGGACACTTGTGAGAAGAGTTTTCAAGAGTTAAAGACTCAAATCACTTCAGCCCCATTACTGTTCCTGTCGGAGGGCGCAGTTGGTTTTATTGTGTATTATGATGCCTCTAGAGTTGGTCTTGATTGTGTGTTGATGCAGAATGGTAAGGTGATTGCATATGCCTCTAGACAACTTAAGACTCATGAAAAGAATTATTCGACTCATGACCTAGAGTTGAAAGATTTTGTGTTTTTTCTTAAAGATTTGGAGCCACTATTTGTATGGGGTGCATGTGGATGTGTTCATAGATCACAAGAGCTTTCAGTATGTGTTCAGTCAAAAGGACCTGAATTTGCGGCAAAGGAGATGGCTAAAGCCTCTCAAGGACTATGACATGAATGTCATTTACAATATGGGAAAGGCCAATATCATGGTGGATGCTCTAGGTAGGCTTTCCATGTAAAGTGTGTCTCATGTCATGAGAAGGAGTTGGTCAAGGATATCCATCGGCTTGCTCATTTAGGGGTTCGCCTTACAAATTTGATAGGTTGTGGTGTTATTTCTCAGAATAGGCCGAAATCTCCATTAGTTATAGAAGTCAATACTAGGCAAGGTGAGAATCCTATCCTAGTGATGATAAAGGAAGTTATTCAAAATAAGAAAGTGGAGGTTTTCTCCCAAGGGGGAGATGGTGTACTCCGATATTAGGGTCAATTATTTGTCCCCACTATAGATGAATTGAGTGAGTGGATGGTGAGCGAGGCTCATGGCTCTTGGTAATCAATCCATCCAGGTGCCACCAAGATGTACCACGATCTATAGGAAGTCTATTGGTTGAATGGAATGAAGAAGGACATACCAGAGTTTGTGGCTAATTGTTCGAATTGCCAGCAGGAGAAGGTTGACCATTAGAGACCCAGAGGTATGCTTCAGGACATTAGTATTCCTACTTAGAAGTAGGAAGACATCATTATGGACTTTATTATAGGCTTGCGTCATGCCCACCGATAGTATGACTCTATATGGGTGGTTGTGAATAGGTTCACCAAATCAGCCCATTTCTTACTAGTACAAATTGTCGATTCAGCTGAGGATTATGCTAGATTGTACATTCTAGAGTTAGTTTGGTTGCATGTATTTCATTTGTCCATAATCTCAAAAAGGGGTACTCAGTTCACCACTCAATTTTGGAGGTCATTTTAGAGGGGTCTTGGTACTCATGTGAAGCTTAGTAGAACTTTTCACCTATAGACAAGATGGTTAGGTCGAGCAGACTATTCAATCTCTTGAAGACATGTTGAGAGAGTGTGTGATTGATTTCAAAGGTAGTTTGGATGATCACTTGCCTCTTATTGAGTTTACCTATAATAACAGTTACCACTCCAACATTCAGATGGCTCCGTTTGAGGCTCTTTATGGGAAGAGGTGTAGATCACCTACTGGATGGTTTGAGGTAGGTGAGTGATATCGCCCAAGCACACACATGCACACATGTCGTCAAGTAATAGAGAATAGTAAGGCCTTGATTATCAATCCCCTAGAGACTTGTTAGATCAATCGATTAAGGTTACTTTTTTATTTCACTATTCTAACAAAAATAGAAATAAATGGGGAATGGCTTAAAGAATTAAACTACTAAATTTGAAAGGAAAATGAACTAATAAACTAAAGTTGTTGCAGACTTATTTGTACTTCAAATGATGATGAAAATCTAGGGAATTGACTTTTTTGTTTTAGGTTGAGTTTTCAAGATGTGATTACGCTAGATTGATCCTTCCCTAGGTTTCTAGTTGAAAGTTATTATCCCAGTTTGTGCCACGCTATGGAGCATCCAAGAACTATCTCATGCACCCTAATTTCTATATCCCTATGGTCACAGGAGAAACATGAAACGATGGCTATGCCTACTTGTATTTCAACTATATCCTATCCTGATCAACAACTTTTAACATCCAACCAACGGGCCAAACGATCTTTGAATTCCTATTTTACATGTACTTTTGACCCTTTCAGTTCCTTTCCCAATTTCAATCAAAAGCCAACAGATTTACTCACAAGGTGATCACTCTTGTGAATAAACAATTAAAACAAGTAAATACAAAAAACATTTAATGAAGAATCAAAACTGGAGTTAGCCAGTATTTTAGATGTCAACAATCAACTATGACCAAAACCCTAGAATGAGCGTTTAGCCAGTAATGCCCCGGAAGACCCCAAGATCAGACTCGAGAGTTGAAATGGAGAAAATTGGAAATTTTGCACCAAATCACAGAACGGGTCATTACTAGACCCGTGGGGATGACCAAGAGTCGTTAAGAGACTCGTGGTAAGGTCATGGTCTTAAGTTCTAGAATTTGTGATTTGAAGACACCACGAGCATGATCATGAGTCGTGGTCAGACCCGACGACTCGTTGAGTCAGCCGTGGTCAAATTGATCAAGGGCCAATAGTTTTGGGACAGTGGAGACCACAAGTGGTGACCACGAGTCTTTGTCACCAACGACGATCCGTTAGGTACCTCATGGGGACCCTTAAGGAGAAAGGGGTAGTACACTCGAAGACTAGAGGCCACGAGTTGTGCTCCAAGGTGATGACTCTTCTAGTCCCTCATTGGGTTAGGCATGACTGATTTTGATGTTATTCTCAACATGGAATGGCTATTTGCATGTTATGCCTCAGTTAATTATAGAACCCATGTGGTAGAGTTCCGATTTCTGGGTGAATCGGTCTTAGAATGGAAGGGTAGTTCAGCTATGCCTTAGGTTATTTCATTTCCTAACTTAAGGACAGAATGATGATTTCCAAAGGTTGTGTTTACCATCTAGTTAGGGTTAAGGATGCTATGTCCAAGACACCGACTATCTAGTCAGTTGTAGTAGTATGTGAATATCCAGATGTGTTCCCTGATGATCTACTAGGTATTCCTCCCGAGCGGGAGATTGATTTTTGTATTGACCTTCTTCCCGATACGCAGCCTATATCTATTCCTCCCTACAAAATGGCCCCAAAAAAGTTAACGGAGTTAAAGAACCTTTTAGATAAGGGTTTCATTAGATCGAGCAAATCCCCATGGGGTGCACCAGTTCTATTCGTCCAAAAGAAAGACGACTATGTTCGTATGTGTATTGATTATCGCAAGAACGGGTATTCTCTCCCCAGGATTGATGATTTGTTTGATCATATTTAGGGTGCTAAATGCTTTTTGTAGATAGACCTCAGGTACGGATACCATCAGCTCAGGGTTTGGGAGAGTGACATCCCGAAGACAGCCTTCTGGACGCAATATGGTCATTATGAGTTTGTAGTTATATTGTCCTAGACCAGTGAATCCTTCGGATATCAGGAGTTTCTTGGGCTTGCCTAGCTACTTTTAGATATTCGTTGAGGGGTGTTGATCCATTGCAGCGCCATTGACTAAATTGACCCAGAAAAAGAAAGTTCCATTGGTCGGATGCTTATGAGAGGAGCTTTGTAACAACACGAGCTCACACCCTAGCCGCAACACGGGACAAGGAACCCCGAAAGGCTCAAAGTCGACCCATGGCATAACCATAGCATATCACATAACAGTAGAACAACTAACGACATAAATGAGCAGGAGCTAACTGCAAGAGTCTAATAAGGAATCATAAGAACAATTGTAACAACACTTTGACACAACACTTAATCTATCTATACAAGTTTGATAGCCTTCTACTAAACTAATGAGTTGCTGGGACAAGCCCCAGCTAACCCCTAAAATCTGAAAACTAAAACATAACGAAAATGTAAACATAAATCATGTCCTCAGGAGATGAGGACTCACCACTAGTAGCTGAGAGGGAATGAATTGTATCTAACCACAAGGCTTAGTCTGGAAACCTGAACCTATATCATGAAATG